>BLKR01007786.1:0-31192 GCA_011170035.1 Teleogryllus occipitalis
AAAGAAAGAAAGAAAGAAAGAAAGAAAGAAAGAAAGAATGAATGAATGAAAGAATGAATGAAAGAAAGAAAGAAAGAAAGAAAGAAAGAAAGAAAGAAAGAAAGAAAGAAAGAAAGAAAGAAAGAAAGAAAGAAAGAAAGAAAGAAAGAAAGCGAATATGGAATTAAGGGCTAAAGCCGACAACTGCGCTTGAAATCCGAGCGCGATGCAATCCCGTCAATACCTCCTGCGACCGAAATTCAGGAACTGCAGCAATTTCCGGGAAGGCAAATGACCTCCCGAGTCTGCGACGCTTCATGTCACGAAAAAAGTTGCTTTTTCTTGTGTTTTTTTTAAAATTTTATTTTGCGAGCGGTCTTCCGATGTGGAAAACGCTGCGAGGGCATTCAAAAATCATGGGGAAACATTTCTAACATTACTTTTTTTGGTTGGAGCATATACGACCCCCGTTGTACTCGTGATAGTACTATTATTACTTGGGATATTTTGAAATATAAAAAAAGTTGCGTGTGTAGCCATTGCGAAAGCTAAACCAAGAATATATCGAAAGATTCAGTGCAGCTTTCGTATGGATAGGATGAGGATCACGTGTAAACACAAAGAGAAAAAAGTCGTTAGTTTTTACTGATACGTATTGTTTGTTATTACCTTCGATACGTAGCTCGCTATACACTGCATAACTTACTCGGATCGAGGGAGGTCATGGTTACGGTGGAATTATGAAAACAGTTGAATGATGCTACATGTTCTCTTTTAGAGAGAATTACGTGACGGAATAATGAAAGGGAGTTATGGGAGGGATATACGAAGAGACAAACCAATTCAAGTTAACTTCTAATTAATTATTAAATCAGTATATCGAAATCATTAACATTAGATAAAAAATTATATGTACCACGGTCGCTTCCAATGATCTCATGCGACAAAAGCCCTCTGGCAAAAGTCCCTCAAACTTTTTGTCGTCACTCGATCATTAAAAACGTTAACACCCTTGCATAGATAACTATTACGTCGGGTTGCCCGTGGTCGCACAGCAGGGTTCTAGGGTTAAATATCTTGTTCCGAATTTCTTGCGTGCTTTTGGAACACAGACCTAATACAAAATGCATGTGGTCTCTGAGAAAAGCCCTCTGCACGGAGAGGGCCTCGGGCGAACATATACTTGCACCACCACTCCGGCGGTTCTGTTACCGCTAACCACCACGGAATAGGGATTCCACAAACACAGGTTCTGGGCAGCTACCTTCCTTCCGAGAGACGCGGCATAGAGTAAAGAATGATACCTCTTTAGGTCTATGGTCGCGGTGCGGAGACAAAGAGAGAGAGAGAGAGAGAGAGAGAGAGAGAGAGAGGATAGACGTAGTAGGAAAGATCATGAGCTAGACGGGAAGAGAAATACGGTGCTAGTGTTAGAGCGAGAGCGAGCGAGCGAGAGAGAGGGAGAGAGAGAGAACGCGTGATCGAGAGAATGAGGGTGAGAGAATGAGAGCGAGAGAGTGAGAGCGAGAGAGTGAGAGCGAGAGAGTGAGAGCGAGAGAGTGAGAGCGAGAGAGTGAGAGCGAGAGAGTGAGAGCGAGAGAGTGAGAGCGAGAGAGTGAGGGCGAGAGAGTGTGGGCGAGAGAGTGAGAGCGAGAGAGTGGGAGCGAGAGAGTAAGAGCGAGAGAGCGAGCGAAAGAGTGGGAGCGAGAGAGTAAGAGCGAGAGTGAGAGAGTGAGAGCGAGAGAGTGAGAGCGAGAGAGTGAGAACGAGAGAGTGAGAACGAGAGAGTGAGAACAAGAGAGTGAGAACGAGAGAGTAAGCGAGAGTGAGAGCGAGAGGGAAACACCGAGAGAGTAAGACACAAATTCTCAGAACCAACTTTCTGGTTAGAAGCCCCTGAAGCTGAAAAATGCGTTTTAGATCTGTAGAAAACTGCAGAATCTGTCGAGAAATCTGTGTAGAGAAATGAAAAATCGGTCGTGTTAGAAACTAACCCGTTTTTTCGGTTAACTAGAAGTGTCCCGAATTGTTAAATACAGTAGGTCCCCATATTCCCAGAACACGTCTACAACGGAAGTAAACATTATTCCTTTATTACATTTTCACAGGAGATTTTTAGTTTTCATGCTCCCTCTAGAGAGCAGCAACGGCAGCACGTGGCCGCGGGAGCAAGTTCCCAGAACCCCACTTCCTGCGTAGAAGCCTCTGCTTCCTTGCACATCGATTCTTGGAGACCCGGATGATGCGATCCGACTCCCCACCGCAGTTCGCAGCTTTTACACGAAAATCTGTAATAAATTATTTCATTTTAAATTTCTTCCGCGTAATCCCCTCGAGTCGAAAAAATGGCCAGGGAAGATGTCCTGAATCTATCTTGTGGATTCTACGTAAAATAATTTGTAATAAAATAATAAAAATAAGAGAAATACTAGAAATACAACTACCGCAGTTCGCAGCATTTACACGAAATTCTGTACTAAGTTATTTCATTTTAAATTGCTTTCGTGTAATCATCTGAGTCAAAACAATGACCAGAGATGATGTCCTGAATCTGTTTTATCAATGTCACTTATAGAACACATTTGCAACTAGTTTGTAATATATATTGTTATATAAATATAGTAAAATAAATATTTAAAAAAATAATTTACATTTTCGGAGACATGACTAACTTTGTTTTGTGAGTGAACAGTGGTTGTTTTTTTCAGAATTTGTGAACCTCCCTTATTTCATTAGTGTTGGAGACTAAGAAATGAACGACAATATTTTTTGGGTTTTCCATTTTCCGTATTTACTTTTCTGTTTCTGAACACTCCTCCTTTTGTGCATTGTAATCGCAAGGAATCAGACAGCAATAATAATAATAATAATAATAATAATAATAATAATAATAATAATAATAATAGTAATAATGATAATAATAACAATTATAGTGTGCGCTAACACCAAAGACAATGTTTAAGTTTGAGGGATTTGGATTTAGACACTAATTATTAATGCTGTACAGAAGTCAGTAGTGATTACAACAATTGCAATTGTGCGCAAATTCATTTGTGTAGAACAGATAAGAATTTATAAGCAGGAGCACTTTGACAAATATAGTCACATGAGATTGGTTGTTACTGCTATCTTATAAACATGCTCGTTCTCTTCTTACGTTAATCTTTTTTTTCTTTTCTACGCATCCCTTATCTATCATCAATCGCCTGTTTTCCATGCAATTCCTCGTTCCTATCCCTTTGTTACCGATTGTCCTTAATCCTCGGTGATGGCATTGATGAAGAACTAGTTGATTTGTAGGGTTGTAAGTGTAATAAATTCGCAGTATTCCTTAGGTTATATTTTCATTGCTTTCTTTTCATGAATGGCAGATGTTTCGTTTTCGTCAACCGATCACATTTTCAATGCAATATATAAAGTGTTACTTCACAAACCACTTATTAAAATGTGTATTGTGTGCCATAAGTAGGAAGATTTTGATGACCTAAAACATTGCCAAAAATGATAAAAAAAGTACCCTATAAACAAAGAATAATGACGTAAAAAATTGATCACACCAATTCAGATGAACAACTCAAGTAGTTGGAAATGTTACTGACGTAGTGGAGGCTGCTTCTTTATGTTCATGTGAACTCAGCTTGCAAACTTTTCGTTTGTACTGTTTTTTACACGCAAATATCTGCGTTTATTTATCGCGAAATCGGCCGAACTGGCAATGGCGCCGTCAGGCAACATAGAAACTCTAGATTGCATAGAACTAACAACGGCTGACATTACAATATATGAGCGAAGAAATCAAATAGGCTACTCAGCAAATCTGTGGTGAACATTTGTTGCAACTCGTAATTATTGTTTGCAGCAAATACCGTTAAAATGATATTAAAATCGATGAAATCGGCGAAAAATGCATTGATAATGTTTTAAAAAGGTAAGAAAAAAGACTTACTAGTCGAAATCGACAAATAATGAAGAAAAATGGCAATTTCCTTTTGACATAACGTAAAATTAATTTCTATAGTAAACGGCTTTGTTCTAAAGTGAAAAGAAAAAAAAGTAACATTACATTAAAATCCGCCCCTAGTCATAAGTAAATTATAAATTATAAAATTATAAAATATCTCTCGTCTTATATTTATTCGTACATGGTAAAAAATCTTCGGTTCAGTTCATACAATTTGTTTTTTCCCTTGCGAAGTATCATAGGCAAAGCAACGTACTTCGCAGTAGTTCTTCACCAATTCCCTTTGCTCTTCCTTCCTCTCTGTCTCTCTCTCCTCTCCCTTTCAGGCGTGTTTTCGTTTCCTCTCTCTCTTCTGGGGTTGCTCTGAGAAGCTCTGCGAAGTATCATAGGCAAAGCAACGTACTTCGCAGTAGTTCTTCACCAATTCCCTTTGCTCTTCCTTCCTCTCTGCCTCTCTCTCCTCTCCCTTTCAGGCGTGTTTTCGTTTCCTCTCTCTCTTCTGGGGTTGCTCTGAGAAGCTCTGGGGAAGCTCTGCGAAGTATCATAGGCAAAGCAACGTACTTCGCAGTAGTTCATCAATTCCCTTTGCTCTTCCTTTCTCTCTCTCTTCCTCATCTCCCATTCAGGCGTGTTTTCCTTTCCTCTCTCTCTTCTGGGGTTGCTCTGAGAAGCTTTGGGGAAACTCTGCGAAGTATCATAGGCAAAGCAACGTACTTCGCAGTAGTTCTTCACCAATTCCCTTTGCTCTTCCTTCCTCTCTGTCTCTCTTTCCTCTCCCTTTCAGGCGTGTTTTCGTTTCCTCTCTCTCTTCTGGGGTTGCTCTGAGAAGCTCTGGGGAAGCTCTGCGAAGTATAATAGGCAAAGCAACGTACTTCGCAGTAGTTCTTCACCAATTCCCTTTGCTCTTCCTTCCTCTCTGTCTCTCTCTCCCCTCCGTTCAGGGCGTGCTTTCCTTGCCTCTCTCTCTTCTGGGGTTGCTCTGAGAAGCTCTGGGAAGCTCTGCGAGAAGTATAATAGGCAAAGCAACGTACTTCATGATAGTTCTTTCAATTCCCTTTGCTCTTCCTTCCTCTCTGTCTCCCTCCTCCTCCTCCCTTTCAGGCGTGTTGTCGTTTCCTCTCTCTCTTCGAGTTGCTCTGAGAAGCTCTGGGAAAGCTCTGCGAAGTATAATAGGCAAAGCAACGTACTTCGCAGTAGTTCTTCACCAATTCCCTTTGCTCTTCCTTCCTCTCTGTCTCTCTTTCCTCTCCCTTTCAGGCGTGTTTTCGTTTCCTCTCTCTCTTCTGGGGTTGCTCTGAGAAGCTCTGGGGAAGCTCTGCGAAGTATAATAGGCAAAGCAACGTACTTCGCAGTAGTTCTTCACCAATTCCCTTTGCTCTTCCTTCCTCTCTGTCTCTCTCTCTCCCCTCCCTTTCGGGCGTGTTTTCCTTGCCTCTCTCTCTTCTGGGATTGCTCTGAGAAGCTCTGGGGAAGCTCTGCGAAGTATCATAGGCACAGCAACGTACTTCGCAGTAGTTCTTCACCAATTCCCTTTGCTCTTCCTTCCTCTCTCTCCTCTCCCTTTCAGGCGTGTTTTCGTTTCCTCTCTCTCTTCTGGGGTTGCTCTGAGAAGCTCTGGGGAAACTCTGCGAAGTATAATAGGCAAAGCAACGTACTTCGCAGTAGTTCTTCACCAATTCCCTTTGCTCTTCCTTCCTCTCTGTCTCTCTTTCCTCTCCCTTTCAGGCGTGTTTTCGTTTCCTCTCTCTCTTCTGGGGTTGCTCTGAGAAGCTCTGGGGAAGCTCTGCGAAGTATAATAGGCAAAGCAACGTACTTCGCAGTAGTTCTTCACCAATTCCCTTTGCTCTTCCTTCCTCTCTGTCTCTCTCTCCTCTCCCTTTCAGGCGTGTTTTCGTTTCCTCTCTCTCTTCTGGGGTTGCTCTGAGAAGCTCTGGGGAAACTCTGCGAAGTATAATAGGCAAAGCAACGTACTTCGCAGTAGTTCTTCACCAATTCCCTTTGCTCTTCCTTCCTCTCTGTCTCTCTCTCCTCTCCCTTTCAGGCGTGTTTTCGTTTCCTCTCTCTCTTCTGGGGTTGCTCTGAGAAGCTCTGGGGAAGCTCTGCGAAGTATAATAGGCAAAGCAACGTACTTCGCAGTAGTTCTTCACCAATTCCCTTTGCTCTTCCTTCCTCTCTGTCTCTCTGCGAAGTATCAATAGGCTTTCGGGCGTGTTTTCCTTGCCTCTCTCGACTCTTCTGGGATTGCTCTAGAAGCTCTGGGGAAGAATTTGCGCGAAGTATCATAGGCAAAGCAACGTACTTCGCAGTAGTTCTTCACCAATTCCCTTTGCTCTTCCTTCCTCTCTCTCTCTCTCTCCTCTCCCTTTCAGGCGTGTTTTCGTTTCCTCTCTCTCTTCTGGGGTTGCTCTGAGAAGCTCTGGGGAAGCTCTGCGAAGTATCATAGGCAAAGCAACGTACTTCGCAGTAGTTCTTCACCAATTCCCTTTGCTCTTCCTTCCTCTCTGTCTCTCTCTCCTCTCCCTTTCAGGCGTGTTTTCGTTTCCTCTCTCTCTTCTGGGGTTGCTCTGAGAAGCTCTGGGGAAGCTCTGCGAAGTATCATAGGCAAAGCAACGTACTTCGCAGTAGTTCATCAATTCCCTTTGCTCTTCCTTTCTCTCTCTCTTCCTCCTCTCCCATTCAGGCGTGTTTTCCTTTCCTCTCTCTCTTCTGGGGTTGCTCTGAGAAGCTTTGGGGAAACTCTGCGAAGTATCATAGACAAAGCAACGTACTTCGCAGTAATTCTTCACCAATTCCCTTTGCTCTTCCTTCCTCTCTGTCTCTCTCTCTCCTCTCCCTTTCAGGCGTGTTTTCGTTTCCTCTCTCTCTTCTGGGGTTGCTCTGAGAAGCTCTGGGGAAACTCTGCGAAGTATAATAGGCAAAGCAACGTACTTCGCAGTAGTTCTTCACCAATTCCCTTTGCTCTTCCTTCCTCTCTGTCTCTCTCTCTCCCCTCCCTTTCGGGCGTGTTTTCCTTGCCTCTCTCTCTTCTGGGGTTGCTCTGAGAAGCTCTGGGGAAGCTCTGCGAAGTATCATAGGCACAGCAACGTACTTCGCTTGATAGTTCTTCACCAGACTACCTTGCTCTTCCTTCCTCTCTGTCTCTCTCTCCTCTCCCTTTCGGGCGTGTTTTCCTTGCCTCTCTCTCTTCTGGGATTGCTCTGAGAAGCTCTGGGGAAGCTCTGCGAAGTATCATAGGCAAAGCAACGTACTTCGCAGTAGTTCTTCACCAATTCCCTTTGCTCTTCCTTCCTCTCTGTCTCTCTCTCTCCCCTCCCTTTCGGGCGTGTTTTCCTTGCCTCTCTCTCTTCTGGGATTGCTCTGAGAAGCTCTGGGGAAGCTCTGCGAAGTATCATAGGCAAAGCAACGTACTTCGCAGTAGTTCTTCACCAATTCCCTTTGCTCTTCCTTCCTCTCTGTCTCTCTCTCTCCCCTCCCTTTCGGGCGTGTTTTCCTTGCCTCTCTCTCTTCTGGGATTGCTCTGAGAAGCTCTGGGGTAGCTCTGCGAAGTATCATAGGCAAAGCAACGTACTTCGCAGTAGTTCTTCACCAATTCCCTTTGCTCTTCCTTCCTCTCTGTCTCTCTCTCTCCCCTCCCTTTCGGGCGTGTTTTCCTTGCCTCTCTCTCTTCTGGGATTGCTCTGAGAAGCTCTGGGGAAGCTCTGCGAAGTATCATAGGCAAAGCAACGTACTTCGCAGTAGTTCTTCATCAATTCCCTTTGCTCTTCCTTTCTCTCTCTCTTCCTCCTCTCCCATTCAGGCGTGTTTTCCTTTCCTCTCTCTCTTCTGGGGTTGCTCTGAGAAGCTCTGGGGAAGCTCTGCGAAGTATAATAGGCAAAGCAACGTACTTCGCAGTAGTTCTTCACCAATTCCCTTTGCTCTTCCTTCCTCTCTGTCTCTCTCTCCTCTCCCTTTCAGGCGTGTTTTCGTTTCCTCTCTCTCTTCTGGGGTTGCTCTGAGAAGCTCTGGGGAAGCTCTGCGAAGTATCATAGGCAAAGCAACGTACTTCGCAGTAGTTCTTCACCAATTCCCTTTGCTCTTCCTTCCTCTCTGTCTCTCTCTCTCCCCTCCCTTTCGGGCGTGTTTTCCTTGCCTCTCTCTCTTCTGGGATTGCTCTGAGAAGCTCTGGGGAAGCTCTGCGAAGTATAATAGGCAACAACGTACTTCGCAGTAGTTTCTTCACCAATTCCCTTTGCTCTTCCTTCCTCTCTGCCTCTCTCTCCTCTCCCTTTCAGGCGTGTTTTCGTTTCCTCTCTCTCTTCTGGGGTTGCTCTGAGAAGCTCTGGGGAAGCTCTGCGAAGTATCATAGGCAAAGCAACGTACTTCGCAGTAGTTCTTCACCAATTCCCTTTGCTCTTCCTTCCTCTCTGTCTCTCTCTCCTCTCCCTTTCAGGCGTGTTTTCGTTTCCTCTCTCTCTTCTGGGGTTGCTCTGAGAAGCTCTGGGGAAACTCTGCGAAGTATAATAGGCAAAGCAACGTAGCGCAGTAGTTCTTCACCAATTCCCTTTGCTCTTCCTTCCCTCTGTCTCTCCTCTCCTCTCCCTTTGAGGCGTGTTTTCGTTTCCTCTCTCTTCTGGGTTGCTCTGAGAAGCTCTGGGAAGCTCTGCGAGTATAATAGGCAAAAGCAACGTACTTCGCAGTAGTTCTCACCAATTCCCTTTGCTCGCCTTCCTCTCTGTCTCTCTCTCCTCTCCTTTCAGGCGTGTTTCCCTTGCCTCTCTTCTTGGGTTGCTCTGAGAAGCTCTGAGGAAATCTGCGAAGTATAATGAGGCAAAGCAACGTACTTCGCAGTAGTTCTTCACCAATTCCCTTTGCTCTTCCTTCCTCTCTGTCTCTGTCTCCCCTCCCTTTCGGGCGTGTTTTCCTTGCCTCTCTCTCTTCTGGGATTGCTCTGAGAAGCTCTGGGGTAGCTCTGCGAAGTATCATAGGCAAAGCAACGTACTTCGCAGTAGTTCTTCACCAATTCCCTTTGCTCTTCCTTCCTCTCTGTCTCTCTCTCTCCCCTCCCTTTCGGGCGTGTTTTCCTTGCCTCTCTCTCTTCTGGGATTGCTCTGAGAAGCTCTGGGGAAGCTCTGCGAAGTATCATAGGCAAAGCAACGTACTTCTCAGTAGTTCTTCATCAATTCCCTTTGCTCTTCCTTTCTCTCTCTCTTCTTCCTCTCCCATTCAGGCGTGTTTTCCTTTCCTCTCTCTCTTCTGGGGTTGCTCTGAGAAGCTCTGGGGAAGCTCTGCGAAGTATAATAGGCAAAGCAACGTACTTCGCAGTAGTTCTTCACCAATTCCCTTTGCTCTTCCTTCCTCTCTGTCTCTCTTTCCTCTCCCTTTCAGGCGTGTTTTCGTTTCCTCTCTCTCTTCTGGGGTTGCTCTGAGAAGCTCTGGGGAAGCTCTGCGAAGTATAATAGGCAAAGCAACGTACTTCGCAGTAGTTCTTCACCAATTCCCTTTGCTCTTCCTTCCTCTCTGTCTCTCTCTCCTCTCCCTTTCAGGCGTGTTTTCGTTTCCTCTCTCTCTTCTGGGGTTGCTCTGAGAAGCTCTGGGGAAGCTCTGCGAAGTATCATAGGCACAGCAACGTACTTCGCAATACTTCTTCACCAATTCCCTTTGCTCTTCCTTCCTCTCTGTCTCTCTCTCTCCCCTCCCTTTCGGGCGTGTTTTCCTTGCCTCTCTCTCTTCTGGGATTGCTCTGAGAAGCTCTGGGGAAGCTCTGCGAAGTATCATAGGCAAAGCAACGTACTTCGCAGTAGTTCTTCACCAATTCCCTTTGCTCTTCCTTCCTCTCTGTCTCTCTCTCTCCCCTCCCTTTCGGGCGTGTTTTCCTTGCCTCTCTCTCTTCTGGGATTGCTCTGAGAAGCTCTGGGGAAGCTCTGCGAAGTATCATAGGCAAAGCAACGTACTTCTCAGTAGTTCTTCATCAATTCCCTTTGCTCTTCCTTTCTCTCTCTCTTCTTCCTCTCCCATTCAGGCGTGTTTTCCTTTCCTCTCTCTCTTCTGGGGTTGCTCTGAGAAGCTCTGGGGAAGCTCTGCGAAGTATAATAGGCAAAGCAACGTACTTCGCAGTAGTTCTTCACCAATTCCCTTTGCTCTTCCTTCCCTGTCTTCTCTCCCTTTCAGGCGTGTTTGTTTCCTCTCTCTTCTGGGATTGCTCTGAGAAGCTCTGGGGAAGCTCTGCGAAGTATCATAGGCAAAGCAACGTACTTCGCAGTAGTTCTTCACCAATTCCCTTTGCTCTTCCTTCCTCTCTGTCTCTCTCTCTCCCCTCCCTTTCGGGCGTGTTTTCCTTGCCTCTCTCTCTTCTGGGATTGCTCTGAGAAGCTCTGGGGAAGCTCTGCGAAGTATCATAGGCAAAGCAACGTACTTCGCAGTAGTTCTTCACCAATTCCCTTTGCTCTTCCTTCCTCTCTGTCTCTCTCTCTCCCCTCCCTTTCGGGCGTGTTTTCCTTGCCTCTCTCTCTTCTGGGATTGCTCTGAGAAGCTCTGGGGTAGCTCTGCGAAGTATCATAGGCAAAGCAACGTACTTCGCAGTAGTTCTTCACCAATTCCCTTTGCTCTTCCTTCCTCTCTGTCTCTCTCTCTCCCCTCCCTTTCGGGCGTGTTTTCCTTGCCTCTCTCTCTTCTGGGATTGCTCTGAGAAGCTCTGGGGAAGCTCTGCGAAGTATCATAGGCACAGCAACGTACTTCGCAATACTTCTTCACCAATTCCCTTTGCTCTTCCTTCCTCTCTGTCTCTCTCTCTCCCCTCCCTTTCGGGCGTGTTTTCCTTGCCTCTCTCTCTTCTGGGATTGCTCTGAGAAGCTCTGGGGAAACTCTGCGAAGTATCATAGGCAAAGCAACGTACTTCGCAGTAGTTCTTCATCAATTCCCTTTGCTCTTCCTTTCTCTCTCTCTTCCTCCTCTCCCATTCAGGCGTGTTTTCCTTTCCTCTCTCTCTTCTGGGGTTGCTCTGAGAAGCTTTGGGGAAACTCTGCGAAGTATCATAGACAAAGCAACGTACTTCGCAGTAATTCTTCACCAATTCCCTTTGCTCTTCCTTCCTCTCTGTCTCTCTCTCTCCTCTCCCTTTCAGGCGTGTTTTCGTTTCCTCTCTCTCTTCTGGGGTTGCTCTGAGAAGCTCTGGGGAAACTCTGCGAAGTATAATAGGCAAAGCAACGTACTTCGCAGTAGTTCTTCACCAATTCCCTTTGCTCTTCCTTCCTCTCTGTCTCTCTCTCTCCCCTCCCTTTCGGGCGTGTTTTCGTTTCCTCTCTCTCTTCTGGGATTGCTCTGAGAAGCTCTGGGGAAGCTCTGCGAAGTATCATAGGCAAAGCAACGTACTTCGCAGTAGTTCTTCACCAATTCCCTTTGCTCTTCCTTCTTCGTCTCTCTCCTCTCCCTTTCAGGCGTGTTTTCGTTTCCTCTCTCTCTTCAAGCTGTTCTGAGAAGTTCTGGGAAGCTCTGCGGAAGTATCATAGGCAAAGCAACGTACTTCGCAGTAGTTCTTCACCAATTCCCTTTGCTCTTCCTTCCTCTCTGTCTCTCTCTCCTCTCCCTTTCAGGCGTGTTTTCGTTTCCTCTCTCTCTTCTGGGGTTGCTCTGAGAAGCTCTGCGAAGTATCATAGGCAAAGCAACGTACTTCGCAGTAGTTCTTCACCAATTCCCTTTGCTCTTCCTTCCTCTCTGCCTCTCTCTCCTCTCCCTTTCAGGCGTGTTTTCGTTTCCTCTCTCTCTTCTGGGGTTGCTCTGAGAAGCTCTGGGGAAGCTCTGCGAAGTATCATAGGCAAAGCAACGTACTTCGCAGTAGTTCATCAATTCCCTTTGCTCTTCCTTTCTCTCTCTCTTCCTCCTCTCCCATTCAGGCGTGTTTTCCTTTCCTCTCTCTCTTCTGGGGTTGCTCTGAGAAGCTTTGGGGAAACTCTGCGAAGTATCATAGACAAAGCAACGTACTTCGCAGTAATTCTTCACCAATTCCCTTTGCTCTTCCTTCCTCTCTGTCTCTCTCTCTCCTCTCCCTTTCAGGCGTGTTTTCGTTTCCTCTCTCTCTTCTGGGGTTGCTCTGAGAAGCTCTGGGGAAACTCTGCGAAGTATAATAGGCAAAGCAACGTACTTCGCAGTAGTTCTTCACCAATTCCCTTTGCTCTTCCTTCCTCTCTGTCTCTCTCTCTCCCCTCCCTTTCGGGCGTGTTTTCGTTTCCTCTCTCTCTTCTGGGATTGCTCTGAGAAGCTCTGGGGAAGCTCTGCGAAGTATCATAGGCAAAGCAACGTACTTCGCAGTAGTTCTTCACCAATTCCCTTTGCTCTTCCTTTCTCTCTCTCTCTCTTCCTCCCTCTCCCATTCAGGCGTGTTTTCCTTTCCTCTATCTCTTCTGGGGTTGCTCATATTTTTGGGGAAACTCTGTGAAGTATCATAGGCAAAGCAACGTACTTCGCAGTAATTCTTCATCAATTCCCTTTGCTCTTCCTTTCTCTCTCTCTTCCTCCCCTCCCATTCAGGCGTGTTTTCTTACTTCCTCTCTCTCTTCTGGGGTTGCTCTTGAGAAGCTTTAGGGAAACTCTTGAAGTATCATAGGCAGCAACGTACTTCGCAGTAATTCTTCATCAATTCCCTTTGTTCTTTTCCTTTCTCTCTCTCTTCCTCCTCTCCCATTCAGGCGTGTTTCATTTCCTCTCTTCTGGGGTTGCTCTGAGAAGCTCTGGGAAGCTCTGCGAAGTAGCACAGGGCAAAGCAACGTACTTCGCAGTAGTTCTTCACCACTCCCTTTGCTCTTCCTTCCTCTCTGTCTCTCTCTCCTCTCCCATTCAGGCGTGTTTTCATTTCCTCTCTCTCTTCTGGGGTTGCTCTGAGAAGCTCTGGGGAAGCTCTGCGAAGTATAATAGGCAAAGCAACGTACTTCGCAGTAGTTCTTCACCAATTCCCTTTGCTCTTCCTTCCTCTCTGTCTCTCTCTCTCCCCTCCCTTTCGGGCGTGTTTTCCTTGCCTCTCTCTCTTCTGGGATTGCTCTGAGAAGCTCTGGGGAAGCTCTGCGAAGTATCATAGGCAAAGCAACGTACTTCGCAGTAATTCTTCATCAATTCCCTTTGCTCTTCCTTTCTCTCTCTCTTCCTCCTCTCCCATTCAGGCGTGTTTTCCTTTCCTCTATCTCTTCTGGGGTTGCTCTGAGAAGCTTTGGGGAAACTCTGCGAAGTATCATAGGCAAAGCAACGTACTTCGCAGTAATTCTTCATCAATTCCCTTTGCTCTTCCTTTCTCTCTCTCTTCCTCCTCTCCCATTCAGGCGTGTTTTCATTTCCTCTCTCTCTTCTGGGGTTGCTCTGAGAAGCTTTGGGGAAGCTCTGCGAAGTATCATAGGCAAAGCAACGTACTTCGCAGTAGTTCTTCATCAATTCCCTTTGCTCTTCCTTTCTCTCTCTTTTCCTCCTCTCTCATTCAGGCGTGTTTTCCTTTCCTCTCTCTCTTCTGGGGTTGCTCTGAGAAGCTTTGGGGAAGCTCTGCGAAGTATCATAGGCAAAGCAACGTACTTCGCAGTAATCTGTTCATCAATTCCCTTGTTCTTCCTTTTTCTCTCTCTTCCTCCTCTCCCATTCAGGCGTGTTTTCCTTTCCCTCTCTCTCTTCTGGGGTTGCTCGAGTAGCTTTGGGGGAAACTCTGCGAAGTATCATAGACAGCAACGTGCTTCGCAGTAATTCTTCACCAATTCCCTTTGTTTCTTCCTTCCTCTCTGTCTCTCTCTCTCCTCTCCCTTTCAGGCGTGTTTTCGTTTCCTCTCTCTCTTCTGGGGTTGCTCTGAGAAGCTCTGGGGAAACTCTGCGAAGTATAATAGGCAAAGCAACGTACTTCGCAGTAGTTCTTCACCAATTCCCTTTGCTCTTCCTTCCTCTCTGTCTCTCTCTCCTCTCCCTTTCAGGCGTGTTTTCGTTTCCTCTCTCTCTTCTGGGGTTGCTCTGAGAAGCTCTGGGGAAGCTCTGCGAAGTATCATAGGCAAAGCAACGTACTTCGCAGTAGTTCATCAATTCCCTTTGCTCTTCCTTTCTCTCTCTCTTCCTCCTCTCCCATTCAGGCGTGTTTTCCTTTCCTCTCTCTCTTCTGGGGTTGCTCTGAGAAGCTCTGGGGAAACTCTGCGAAGTATAATAGGCAAAGCAACGTACTTCGCAGTAGTTCTTCACCAATTCCCTTTGCTCTTCCTTCCTCTCTGTCTCTCTCTCCTCTCCCTTTCAGGCGTGTTTTCGTTTCCTCTCTCTCTTCTGGGGTTGCTCTGAGATGCTTCACTGAAGCGGACTGACGCGGCAGGGGACTTCGGAGAATCGATGCAGGCAACCCCTCCCCCCTCCCCCATCCACTCCCCTCTCCCCGTCCCCGCCTCGGCCGACTTCTCCCCGATCTACTCCCCGCTAACAGGGGGGCGGTGGCGAGTCACGACAGCAGACTCTGCTCTGCTGTCTCCATCATCAGCTGCAGCAGAATTTATTCATCCGCTATTGAATGCTGGCCTCTTCACAGCCCGTGTAGGCCGTTGATGAGGGGGAAGGTGCTGGTCGTTTTCACTGACTCGGCTTGCCAATCCACATTGGGGGCAAGAAGTGGAAGGAAGCAACGGGACGATGAAATGAAATGGAAGTCAATAGAATGGGAAGTGAATAGATTGGAAAGAAAGCAAAATGACAATGAAATGAAATGGAAGTCCTAGATTGGGAAGTGAATAGAATGGGAAGGAAGTAGAATGACAAAGAAATAAAATGGAAAGTTAGAAGAATAGGAAGTGAATAGAATGAGAATGAAGCAGAAGGAAAATGAAATGAAATGGAAGTCCTAGAATGGGAAGTGATAGAATGGGAAGGAAGTAGAATGATAACGAAATGAAATGGAAAGTCAGTAGAATAGGTAGTGAACAGAATGGAATGGAAGCAAAATGACAATGAAATGAAATGGAAGTCCTAGAATGGGAAGAGAATAGAATGGGAAGGAAGTAGAATGACAATGAAATAAAATGGAAGTCAGTAGAATGGGAAGGGAATAAAATGAGAAGAAAGCAGAATGTCAATGAAATAAAATGGAAAGTTAGTAGAATAGGAAGTGAATAGAATGAGAATGAAGCAGAAGGACAATGAAATGAAATGGAAGTCATAGAATGGGAAGTGAATAGAATGGGAAGGAAGTAGAATGATAATGAAATGAAATGGAAAGTCAGTAGAATAGAAAGTGAACAGAATGGGAAGGAAGCGGAATGACAATGAAATGAATTAGAAGTCAGTAGAATGGGAAGAGAAGTGAATGGGAAGGAATTGTAAAAGAAGTCAAGGGCAAATTATAGAATGTGAAGGGAATAATAGAATAGAACGGGAAGGGGACACAATGGGATGGAAATGCGATGAGAAAGAAATAGAATGGAAAGGGAATGCAACAGAATGGGAAGAGAATAGAATGGGAAGGGAATTTAATAGAAATGGGAAGGAAATAGGCAGGAATTGGGATGGGATGGTAATGGAATAGAATGGAAAGGTAAATGGGTTGGGGAGGTAAAAAGTGTTTCCTTGTTATAAAAAATCTGACCATTTTAATTTGAGTCCTAAATATTTAATTGGAGTTTGTTTGGGAAGCCATTTTATTTATTTAATTTTGTATTTTAATTGGATGAGGAGTCGGTGGTCTTCGAAATGCAAAGACTTTTGCTTGGGATTTATGCGAGGTTATTTTCCACTGATCAGACCAGGTGATATACGTTTTTAAATCATTCTGAAGGTTATCGTAAGCACAAAGTATATCCTCCTGGGCTGAGAATAAAGCAGAATCGTCTGCAAAGAGAGCAATTTGTGAATCAGCTGGCTTTGGCATGTACGATCAGTGTATGCTGAAGAGTAAAATGAGAGGCATGACCTTGAAGGACACCGGCACCAGTTTGACATTGACTAGAACTACACTTCATTGACTATAGAAGGATTTTCCTATGGATGAGCCAAAGTGACAGTTCGCGAAAACAAGTGAACATCACATGTATTTCAGAGAAGTATCCCTCCACCGCGACAGCTGTTCAGCCATGCCCCTCCGTAAAGTGTTTCGTTATGGCTCCTGTGAAGACATCACTATCCAGAAGTCTAAGAGTTTCGCTGAGGTATATGCACGAACGCGAAATAATAAACAATTTAAATACATATGTGGAAAATGTGGAAAATCTTTCAACATGCTCTCACAACCAGTAAAAGAAAACTGCCACGAATGTAAATAGAAAGCTCTCAATCACAGCTCGCCACACAACAGCACAAAGGCCGGAACCACGTGCATCGGTACGCATCTCGCATACAAGTCTCGGTTTTAAAATAAACATAATATTTATCACACAAAAAGTAAATTCAATGTAATATATAAAGGAAAAAATAATTTTTATAGAAGAGCACATAACACTGCACTTCCTAATTTCAATTATTTCTCGCGGCGCACTATATTTTTGTCGGACGAGGACATCACAAAAGGAAGCGTCGAAGCCATTTACAAGTTAGCCAACTGCAAACGAACAAATGCAGGAAGGGAGTCCATTGGGCTCGAGGGCACGACGACCACGGAACCTCCAGTTATGTTGCCAGCACTGGCTGTCACTTTGGCTCATCCTTAGGAAAATCGCTCTATAGAATACGTAGAATTGATTCTTACGAGGAAACGACGATCTGTTAGAAAGTTGCCGATAATTTTATCAAGGTAGTTTGGTGTACCTAGACGTAGTTGAAATGGTAATCCGGGTTGCCACATTTTGTCAAACGCCTTTTCTATGTCAAGAAATATTGCTAATGTATGTTTGTGTTGATGAAGTGCATTAGCCATGAACTCAGGAGTTGTTGCGTTGTCGAGTATTTGTTTCTGAATCCGAATTGAGAATTAGGTATAGCCTTTATTTCTCATAAAAATTTCTTTAAACGTGTATAAATTAGTTTATTGAATAATTTGCCGGATATAACAAGTATTCAGAGAAGCAGATTTGATGTTACATCAACCACAGTGTCGGCAGAAGTTTCGGGAACAACCCAATTGAACTTAATCCAAAAACAGCCGAAAACGTTTCATAGTATACAGGAGGTGGGTCCTTTGCAAAACAGGTGAACAAGATACTGCTGCCCACTCAGGAGATAACAATAATTTAGAGAAACATATTTCAAGTCACATCAGCCACAGTGTTACGGGAACTACTCAAACAATTGAACTTTATCCAAAAACGGCCAAATACGTTTCTTTAGGAGGTAGCTGCTTTGCAAAACAGGTGCCCAAGATATTGCTGCCCACTATAGAGATAAGTTTACAGAGAAGCGGATTTGACGTCACATCAACCACAATGTCGCAGAAGCTTCCTCAGATAAGAGCGGGGTTTAAGGCAGAAACTGCTAGCGGGAACAAAACCTGCACGCAACATTCTTACCGCACACCACCTTTTACACAAGGACGGAAATACGTACGCGTATGAGTTGGCGCAATTTGTGTGGCACGCGAGTCTTCGTCAAACTGGATTCGAAAGCCCGATTTCACGTTATTTTTCAACCTTGAGAATGGGCTTCAGAAAATATTTAACTAATTGTGCTAAAACAGCACGTACTTTCTCACCCGTATTTTCTTGCTAAATTACGCGAAGTGTACTCAAAATTTCGAAAAATTGTAGATTTTGACCTTACTTCAAAATCTATCTTTAAGGAATAGATTTCATATTCGGAAAAAATCTCTATCTTTAATGTTTGAGTTGTAGGAAGGCGCCGAAAAAATTTTGAACTTTCGCAATTTTCGAAAAATTACGGTTTTCAACGAACATGAGGCCGGCACAATTTTCTTCAACGTCCTTCATACTAACAGCAAAATTCAATCAAAAAGGATGTGCCATGTTTATGAAAATGTGGAAAATGTCCCAGGAACAACAAAATTCAATCAAAAAGGATGAGCTATGTTTTTGAAAATGTGGAAAATGTTTCAGAGGCTTCATGTAAAGTATCCCCACAAAAAATGGAAATGTCGGTTTCAAATTCAAGGGGTCGCAACATCAGCCAGATCGATTGGGAATATCAATTTTGGGGAAAAGCTGAACGGTTCAGCCGCTAGCGTTGTTCACAGACGGAAGGATACACAGTCAGACACGAACAAATGGACAGAGGGATAGACGTTTTATGTCATTCGATTTTTCGGTTATCGAACACCCACAAAACATGGATTCTGGCTACACCACATGATAAAGGATTCCCCCCCCAAAATTTAGCAACGATATTTATCCACGTTTTCGTTACCAGGGCTCTGTAATATGATTTTTTCTGCCAAAAATTCGCCATTTTTTTGCGCAGCATTACATAACTTTCTCTCTGCCCCGTAGCGAGAAAGCAAAAAGGAGAGAGAATGTTACATATCTAGTGACTTATGTCCCGCATCAGTTTATGCTCCCGTAGGTGCCGCGTTCGTGAGTATTTCCAGCATAATTTCACCGGGAGCGGTAGCTCAGTGCATCAACTGATATCACTGCAGCGCCTCTGACCGGAAGGTCCTAGGGTCGAGTCCTTTCGACACTAGCTTTTCAGCTAGGTCGAATTCAGTCGCTGTCTGGAGGAGAATTGTAGCGGCCGGCTGCTCTGATCGGTAGCTTTCCGTGGTTTCTCCGATCAACACCAGGCAAATGCCGAAGCAGTACCCTACCAAACGGGCCACGGACCGCGCGCGATCTGTCCTTCCTCTTCCTTGTCCTATCCTCTCCATTTGCACACACACTTACACTAACATGCACTACACTACCACATATTCCGGGAGACCGGTCGGGACCTTAGAGCTTGTCCCGGGTGGGGCGGTGCCCCGCTGGTGGGAGAGTCCTGGTTAGGGGGAAACCCCATTAGCCGACGGTAGGTCGGCGCCGGATCTCGCCATCCAGCGGGGGAAGATCACCGTCATCTCCCGAGAAAAAACATGCACTACACTAACGAGACTAATGACCAAAGCAGATGACGCGCCCGGAAACACGAAAAAATCAATCAATCAATCGAGCATAATTTCAACTGCCGCTGCTTTCCACTTAAGGTCGTCTTTCCTTCCAAGGTCGTTGTCCGTCATCCTCACTCTTGAGGATTGTCAAAGAAAACACTTAGGGTTCCACCTAAAAGAAAAAAATATTGACAGGAAGTTCTGGATGGCTAATCAATCGGCAAACTTCTACCGCATTCGTGGATATCTTGTTCTGTATTCTTGAACCAGTGGCGTAAACTGCTTTCATGCCCGGGGCTACCGCTGACCTTACAAATAAACTTTGACTACATAACTATATGTAATCTTCAATTATGTAGTTTGTGTAGTTTGTACGATTTTTATTATATATACATACACACACACACACGCACACACACACACACACACACACACACATATATATATATATATATATATATATATATATATATATATATATATATATATATATATATTCATGAAACATTCATTTTTACGATTTCGCGTTACACGAACGACGATTAAAAGGCTTCTCTAATAAATGCCGTTCAATACACTCATTGTCAACAGACGAACTTCCTGAAGTTTGATGTGACATTTTTTCAAAGTATTTTACCAAATATCTGAGAATAGTTAACTTGGACACTATGACATACTAAATATGTTGCAATTTTAACACTTAAAACACGCTTAATACAGTGCATTTGTACTCTCACCACCAATCGTGTGTGTTGTGCATAAAAGCGCACATTTTATTTACTCTGTCCGTTTACTGCCCACTGCCTCCGAACTGCTCCGAGCGTGTCAAGAAACCGCTCGGGAAATCGGCAACCTGAGCCCTTGGCTGACCCTTTCTGACCAATAGGATTAAGGGAGAGAGTCATGCAACGAACGCACGCTGTGTGGATGCCGCTGAGTGCCAGCGGTTTCTTCGGCGTTGCCGCCTCTTCAGAGGACTGATGCGCCGACTAGCGAGCGATTTAATACACATCTCAATAGAACAGATTATATGGAATTTTGAAAACTGTTTGTCTCTGAAAAAGTGGCCTATAATTATTTTTAATATAATATAACTTGTCAGATTTTTGTTCTCGTAATTTTCTCGGGCTACCGCAAGGGAGCCTCGGTAGCCCACAGTATGTCTCCACTGTCTTTGAACCACCTGTTAATTATATATATATATAGTTATATATATATATATATATATATATATATATATATATATATAACCTTCCCCAAGGTTTTGGCAATCTTCTAATCACTTGAAGACGCTACTAATTGGGTATTTAAACAAGTATTTCACTTTAAACATCACGACTTATTCGTCATGCGTTCATATCTTTCGAACTCTAGCCAGCCTCTTTCAAAACAAAACTTGCCTCCAAAGCAACCAATTACATTGCTCAATTGTTAGTTCCCTTACGAGTTAATACACTCGTACCATGTTCTATTTACATTCCTAACAGGGATTTACCAAAAAATTAAAGGATACACTTTCTTATTGCATGTATTAATGGTAATCATTATTTAATTTATTCTTGATTTTAAGTTTGTATTTTTTATTTATAAACCATTTGAAAAAATTATCTCCTACGTATTAGTAACTTTTCTGCTAGTACTCCTTTTTGTCCTAGAAGGATATTTGAATTTAAAATGGCAGATAACCTTTAATATAAATAATATATTTAAAATACATTAATCTTTAAAATGATTCAATAAATTCACTGAGAAAAAATCTAATTTAGAGTGTTAGAAATATTGCCTCGGATGATAGAAATATTGTAAAAGAAAATAAGATTTATTTCAATGATATTATAATCCATGAAGAGTTTTTGAGATATATTATGGAGAATAAGGAAATAGAAAATACTATTGTTATGCTAACGTTGTCGTTTTGCTGGTGGATACCGACGATAATTTACAAAGGCTGTTCTACTAATTTTACTCAAAATGTAATGAATTTAAATTGACAATTACCATTTCATAAATAAATTGTTTATCCATTACCAAAACGATGTGATCTGGGCAAAGTGATACATAAAAAAAAAAAAATAAATAAACTTATCTGGTAAGAAAAGTTACTAACTATGAACTTTGTACTGTGGAGTACAACATCAAGTCGATAAAACGGCAAAAAATACCAGGATGCTTAAATGGTACTATTTGGAGAAATAAGCTTGTAATTGTTAACACAAATGTAAGAATGTATAAAACGGTTATCTATTTTGTTCTTACTTAAGCACCAAAAACTTAAGCAAACACGTCTAAAACAAAACACATTTTGGAAACAAATGAAATGACCATTCCCCAAACGTTTATTAGAAAAAGTGTAAGTGAGGTCCTCTGATATTAGATTAGTGGTCATCAATCAAACAGTATATGAATTAATACAATAATTGAATATAGTTTTGGCTTTCAATATGTTAATCTATTTTGTTATTTTCGTTATTATTTTATATACTTTTAAGTGTTAATTGTTTTTTATTCTTATGGATATCTATTTGAATGTGAAATTAATTAGAGCAATATATAAACACATTACATTTTAATTTAAGTTTTTGTTAATACGTCAAAGCAAGGACTGTTACGTGGTGGTTCAGTTCAGTTTATAAGGCAGTCTACAAAATGTTAGTTGTAATAATCAACAGAACGTTTCGAATCAAGGGATTTTAGTCAATTTGGCAATGTATTATTTAAAAAAATATTCTGCCGACGTTTTGGAATATGTAATTCCATTTTCAGGTCTATTTAACGTACGAATGCAACAACACTGCAAATACTTCATTAAATTCATAAAACAGTAAAACACTGATTTATAGTATATTTAAATTTTAAACAATATTATAATAGTGTACCAATGTTACTTGTAATTAAAGACTGGGTTTTCATATGTGTTAATAATCATTTATGCATATTAACACATAACTATTTAGTATAAGCTTAGAAAATATGCATTGAAATATGCCACACTAAGAAAGTATTAACAACAGACACTAAATATTGATATTAGCTGCAATGAATCACGTACATACATACGTAAGCATACATTACGAAGCTAAAAATGAAATTTATTAAAATGAATATAGTACATAAACGTGAATGATCATCGGTTTCAATAAAAGTATTTGGACTAATTAGAAATTTACAGAAATATGATGGATATTAATAAAACGAGCAAAATATGCGAAATATGCATAATTAAATTGTGATTAAATAAATACAAATTGGGTGTTTCACGCTCATACCTTGTGAGCATACTTTCTGACAGGGAAAAAACGTGCATTCGCCTCACTATCCAGTCCCTATTTATAATGCTTTGGTGATTGATGCACATAGCAACCGTAATGTAAATACCCTTTCACCGAAAAGATAAGATAGTCTTTAACAGCGGGCTTCTTTTCGCGAAAGGGAGTCTTCTTGTATATAATCCTGCCTGTTGCCTGGGGGACCTTTTCGGCAACAGAGAACTACTTGGCACGACTCACCATGAATCATGCGTGGTTGAATAACCCGCTGTGGCGGACTGCGCGAATGAATCATAGGAAGCGTCCTCGCGTCCTCACCGGATTAGTCACGGTCCCATCCTCGACCTGGGATGTCCTGCCTCACACAGCATTGCTCGCGTTTCCCGTCAATTCTAAACAATACAACAACAAAACGATGATTTATCCGTTCAATTTCATCCTACCCTTCTCCTATCTGGGCCTCAGCCAGCAAATCAAATATCCAAAAAAATTGCGAATTTTCCAAAAACCGCGAGTGGTGGCTCAGTGCATCAACGGATGTCACTGCAGCGCCTCTAACCGGGAAGTCCTAAGTTCGAGTCCCGACGGAGGCAGGATATTCGACACTAGCTTGTCAACTAGGTCGAATTCAGTCGCTGTCTGGAGGAGAATTCTAGCGGCCGGCTGCTCTGGTCGGTAGTTTTCCGTGGTTTCTTCGATCAACACCAGGCGAATGCCGGAGAAGCACCCGGACCACGGACCACGCGCGATCTTTCCTTCCTCTTCCTTGTCCTATCCTCACCCCTTACACACTCATACTTGGGCTAACATGCACTACACTACCACACATGCCGAGAGACCGGTAGGGGACTTAGAGCTTGTCGCGGCTGTGGCAGTGCCCCGCTGGTGGGAGATACCTGTTTTGGGAAAACCCCGTTAGCCGAAGGTAGGCCGGCGCCGGATCTGACCATCCAACAGGAGAAGACCACCGCCACCTCCCGAGCAAAAAAGTCGCACTACACTTGCGGCACTAATGACAATAGTAGTCGGCGCGCCCGGAATCACTAACAATCAATCAATCAATCCAAAATGAATTCCTCCGAACCATTACAAAAGCTCCCTGGTTTGCACCTAACTCCCAATTACATAATGAACTCGGCATTACTCCGATCTCCGTCCATTTCTCCCTCCTATCCTCTCGCTTCTATCCTAAAATTTATCAGATTCCCTCATCCGTATATTTGAAAATCGGAAAACAAAATGCTCACCAGAATAGAGCGAAAATTACCGCGACAGTTCTCCGGCCCTCCCTGATCATCATATACCCGATGTGGCTTCGTACATTTAATCCACGTGAACTCAATGTAATTCATCTGCCAATAGTATTTCTCAAACAATGCTAAGATAATTCAATGTACCTTTTTGTTTTGGTAGTTTATTTCATTTACAAAAATTTCATAAGAGCCATTTTTGTGTTGGGATAAAGAAAAATATAAATGTTTGGAGTATACCTTCAATGCATCGTACATGACTGCTGAGGGCCTTCGGGCCAAGCAGAAATAAATGAAAACAAACAAACAAACAAACAAACGTTATTTGTGTTTCGAGACCATTAAGCGAGCCTTTGAGGACAATGTCTTAAGGTTGGCTACGACGCGATGCGTAGCAATAGTGGAGCCAAGTAGCCAGTGTTTCGCTTAGGAATTTTCAACTGAAGCTGTAGGCAGACAATTTAGGGGCGTGGTAAATTTTTAGAATCTTTGACCCCGGTGAATAAGCTGATAGGGCATGAAAACGTAATTGTATGGCAGAGCAAAATACACCTTTCCTTTGATGCTCTAAAACAGGGATTAATAATATTCAAAACCTACACACAAATAGTATCATTTGAATATCACCTTCGTTTTAATAACATTACTTCAGTTGAAAGTTGTTTTTTGTTCTCATGTAAAATTAAGTTATAATGAATTATCAACTTATTTACTGGGATCAAAGAAATCTACTTCAGGGTGAACATAACAGAGAGAGGTAGCTATATTTTTTATAAAAGTTGATTGTATTAATAAAATTAATATTCGAACACATGAAATTTACTGTATATGTAGTTGTAAATGTTTGTTAGATTTATAATATAGGCGTAGATGTAACAACGATTGAGAATCATAATATTTGCTAATTTTGTATCGTGGTGTTGGTATTTGGCATGTCATGACACATAAATGTCTCTTCAATGATTCACTTTTTCAAGTAGTCTCCTATAGTATTTTTAGACTTCACATGTAAACAAAACATGTGTATGTATTCTTAGGTCCGCATAAAAAGTCTTTGAAGAACCATAAATAGATTATTACGTACGGTTTTAACTTTTCTTTGAATTCACATTTCTAAATCCTCCGTACTTTTTATCATCTGACTCATCCCAAGGGTTGTGGTGGCCTTATCATTTCTGGAGCTGTGATAGTTAAAAAATTGGGGGATGTACATCGTCCTTGGGCGAGGGGCTGGCAAAAAATAAATAAATTAATTAATTTTAAAAAAAGCATCCCGCCATTGGCGTTCAAATCTAATTTGAGGCCGGCCTCAAATTATTATAAACATAGCAATTGTAACTTGTACCGTTGTACATAACTTTTATAACTTACAAATAATTTGAGATCGTTCTATGTTTTCTAGCACCACTAGTCTTTTGTAGTTTCTCTTTCGGAGTACCCTGTCTTGGGTTGCCTTTACAAACCCTCGTCAGTCTTTGGGTATAAATATCCATTAATGACCAATGCTCTTAGCTTTATCAATAATTCTTCTCATAGGCATGCGAGCAGGGGGACCGTGGCCTCCTAAACGTTTCGAGAGGGGCCTCATAACCCTACATAAAACATTTTATTTCTATAAATAGGATCAATTCCTTATTTCAAAGCTGTCAGTTTGTGGAATTGTTATATGACATTTGGAGAAGGGGCACTCCAAACCATCTGGCAGACCTGTAAATTGATTAATATAAAATCAATTGAACTTATTAACTGAATCATTAAAGTTATAATTCCATTCTTATAGTACTTTTCATTATTTCCTAGTAAAACATTTCATTTGTAAATAAAACTAATGTAAGGAGAGGCCCAAGGTAGTCTAGAAATATATTTTCCCTTCTCTCGTTATAGGCTGTATGTCTTCTTTTTCTTCTTCTTCTTCTTCTTCTTCTTCTTCTTCTTCTTCTTCTTCTTCTTCTTCTTCTCCTCCTCCTTCTTCTTCTGCTTCTTCTTCTTCTCATTAAAAAAATCTTATCAAAACCAGTTCGAAAATCTTCATCTCAAAAAAATTGTTATTATCATTATTACCATTATTATCATTATTATTATTACTATTATTATTATTATCATTATTATTATTATCACAAGATAAACACGGTGTTCCGTTCAAATATTAGGAAAGATGTTATTTTCCAAAAAAATGTATAGCTATCTATTTACAAGTTAGTTGAAGTTCCCTGCGTTGCTGGGTGTTAATAAATCATAATCAAGGCTTGGATTCTTATGACTAGGGGCGGATTTTGATGACCTAAAACATGGCTAAAAATGATCAATAAAATGCTTTTAAAATGCCCTAAAACCAAAGAAAAATGACCTAAAACTCTTATCAAAACCAGTTCGGATGAACAACTAAAGCTGTTGGATACGTTACTGATATGTAATTTCCGTGGTTTCTCTTATCAATACCAGGCGAATGCCGGAGCAGTACCCTACCAAACGGGCCACGGACCGCGCGCGATCTGTCCTTCCTCTTCCTTGTCCTATCCTCTCCCCTTACACACACACACTTACACTAACATGCACTACACTACCACATATTCTGGGAGACCGGTAGAGCTTGTCCCGGCTGGGGCGGTGGCCCGCTGGTGGGAGAGTCCTGGTTAGGGGGAAACCCCACTAGCCGACGGTAGGTCGGCGCCGGATCTCACCATCCAGCGGGGGAAGATCACCGCCATCTCCCGAGAAAAAAAACAAAAAACATGCATTACACTAACGGGACTAATGACCACAGCAGTTGACGCGCCCGGAAACACGAATCATTCAATCCAATTTAAACATAACTGCCCTTTAAGGTCACGAGGTGGGAGGAGAGGGGGACATTTTCATCCAATCGGGAGCTCCAACGAACTATTTGAGTCCTAACAAAGTTCCCAATTGGATGACAGTGTGCCCCTCTTCTCCCAACTCGTGACCTTGAAGTGCAGCAATGTTTAAATTGGCGTATAGGAATGAATCAAAATGCATTTAGTAGGAAATTCTATGAGCTTTCAGATAGATTGAATGGATGAATTTGCTCTCTATCTTAGAGATATTTGCGATAACTGGAAAAAATGAGTATTGTTCTGAGGGGTAGGGAACGAGGAACAGTAACTTTTACATCTCATACAGCCAGTAACTTTTCTCTTGTTTTGAAGGTCATGTGTATAATATATAATTAAGATCAGAATAACACTGTAGAGTTGTGTTCAATCAAATCAAACAAAACAAACTATTGTTTAAGAGAAAATTATAATTTGAAAAATGTAGCTTAAGTTATGCCCTATAAAATACTCGTTATTTCAGTGAAAACTGCTTCAAAATCGGATCAACCGTTCCATTAATGACCCTGAGCAACCTGACAAAAATCGCAAAAGCAACTGATTTGTCTTTTATATAACCGAAATATACATTTAAGATTATATGAAGGCAGTTATTTTGAAATCACGGACATACAGTACTGTTTTATTTATTTACTTTTCACATTTGAACAAAGTTTACCTAAATAACGAGATCAATTTGTGTTAATAGCTTGTAGTACGTACAACTTTGGTGGGATCATTTCTCGAAATATATCAAAAGTCTGTTCAAGGTGTGCAATAAATGTGAATAGCATTTGCTGTACTAATGTACTGTAATTTTGTGGAAGATAATTTATTTTCTCCTTCTCCAAAATGCAATTCCACATTTCCGCGGAAACCGATTATATTTGGATTTATGAAGTGTTCAGGCGAATGAAAATGCGGGGGAAAACTGAGCTTTGTGAGTAACACGAAACATAGAGACCGTCCTTATCTCATGTTTCTCAATCCCTTTCACTTTTCTGCAAGTTCACTTCCTTGAACTACTTGTCCGGGATTCCTCCTTTGCTTCCATCTTCTTGACGTAATCCCAAGAGTCAATAAGGAAAACGTGTGACGCATAATGGAGAAGACGTCTACAACGGTGACAGCTGTTTTCAAGGTACGAATATTTGGCGCTTATTGAGGCGGTTATTATTTTGGCAAGGCTGAATTTTCTCCGATCTACTTCTTTCATTTTACTTAAAATGTATCAAACAAGTGGTGCTGCAACAGCACAAACTTTCTCGTGCTATTTGGAAGAGTTATGTAACTATATATTGTATATTTCATACATAATATATAGTTATATAACTAATCATAATATATTTTAATTATATATTTTTAACTATAAAATATTTGTAGCTCATATAGATAATATTTATAGTATTCAAAGTATACATGACAAAAAAGATTAACTTGGAAACTAATTATCAATGCAATAGCCAACAAAGTATCTGTAAAATTATCAAAACTCTTCCCTTTAATCAGTGCAGATTCTTCATTGAAAGTTAAATGCCGATTGTTACTATTTAAATCCTTAATTCTGCAAACTATGACTTAAGCATGTCCAGTTTGGGGATGTGCTGCGACTAGCAATCTCCAAAAATTAACAGCCATTCAGAATGTATTTTTAAGAAGAACTTTAAATGCCCCCCTGGTTCATTCCGAACACCCAGATTCGCAGAGAATTGAAAGTACCTTCATTAAGCGATCACATAACTGAAATAGCCCAACATTTTTTTCCAAAACCTTCACACTTCCCCATGCTCCTTAATCTTCAGCCTAGATCGCAATGCTCTATTAAATCCAGGTATCCCCAAAACCGATTCAGACTACCGTAATCCCCCGTAACTGTCAATAGATCAAACTGAAACAGTCTTCAACCTCGCTTCATTTACTTTAGCACAATGTCTACGTTCTTCCGAGTAATAAAAACCCCTGGTTATGGGTCATTCCCAAAAAGTCAAAATACTATATAATGCATTATTTAACCTTCTCGAAAGACAAGTATGTCGAAAGAGAAGAAATAAATTTAAAAAAAGTATACAATGTGATTCAGTCCTCGTTGTTAATACGCCGCTATTTTATCCCGTATGTAATGTACGGATTGAATTCGCCAAAATCGGATACTCTTGGTCATTTAGTTTTGTAAATTAACGTTAAACTTTGACCTCTGCCATCGTACTCTTGTACAGCAAGTGAACGGGCGACTTCACTTTGTGTTTGAGCTCCCCATCTCTTTGGAAAATTCAGTTACTAAGTAATAACCTCTCCTTGGCGAAGGACATCATGGATAAGAGCCCAAAATGAATTGCTTATTTATCCCTGAAAATAGATTTTATTACATGGGAGAGTTTTTTTTTTCATTCAAAATTCAAGTCGTATATGACTTAGTGTAGCGATCACAGAATTTTGAAAATGTGCACAGAATTCACTTCTCCCCATAGCACGTCATACGCTGTTTTTTGGCGTAAAATAAATAAATAAATAATAAATAATTCTATCCGAGAAGTCCCGGAAGCCAGCACAAGGCAAATAGTGCGCGAGGTCAACGCATCATAGACCTTCGTCTGGAGATTACTGCTTTTCCTCTTCCAGCGGCTGCAGTGTTTGTGTTTAGAGACTTACTATAACGTCATTTAAATTCTCTAGGTTTATTGATTGATTGATTTTTTCGTGTTTCCGGACGGCTTTGGATATTAGTGCCATAAGTGTAGTGGATTTTTTCTCCTGAGATGGCGGCGATCTTCCCCGCTGGATGGCGAGATCCGGCGCCGACCTACCGTCGACTAGTGAGGTTTCCCCCTAACCAGGACTCTCCCACCAGCGGGGCACCGCCCCAGCCGGGAGAAGCTCTAAGCTCCCGGCCGGTCTCCCGGAATATGTGGTAGTGTAGTGCATGCTAGTGTAAGTGTGTGTGTGTGTGTGTGTGTGTGTGTGTAAGTGGAGAGGATAGGACAAGAAAGAGGAAGGACAGATCGCGCGCGGTCCGTGGCCCGTTTGGTAGGGTTCTGCTCCGGCATTCGCGAGGCGTTGATCGGAGAAACCACGGAAAACTACCGATCAGAGCAGCTGGCCGCTAGAATTCTCCTCCAGACAGCGACTGAATTCGACCTAGCTGGAAAGGTAGTGTCGAAAATCCTGCCGCCGTGGGGAGTGGGAACATAGGACCTCCCGGTCAGAGCCGCTGCAGTGACATCAGTTGATGCACTGAGCAACCGTTTCCGGTTTAATTTATCTAGGCATTTCCTGCGCAAATGCAAAGAAAACCAGGAATTTCGTTCTTTGGTCAGGTGAAGCGTGTTTTACAAGAACTTGCACAATTAATGTGCACAATTTGCATATGAGGGCCAAAGAAAATCAGCATGTTGCACGTACTACTCGCGCAACTTTTCTTGAACGATGACCTTGCTTCCCCCTCCCTTGAGCAATAAACAGTTGAAGGCAAAAGGTCGCAGCAAGCAATGACAACATTCCAAGCATTAAAACTTCGTTGGCGCGAAACAGAGGCTAGTCAAAGCTAGTTGTTTCACAGTCGAGAACTTCTGTTCAGCTTTATTACCATTATCTAAAGATATGGCTGAGGCAGGTCCAGGATCTTCAAGGGAGGCACCTAAAAGTCCTATCTAGTGTCGCTGCTGTTGCCTACCCAGAGCGATAATCTGGTCGCACACGTAACAGGTTGACTTTTATTTTTCAGAGGTTAGCAATACTGTAAATACTCTAGTGGGCGACTTTGTAACTAATACCCCCACTCTTCCCGCATTTCTTCAATCCATCGTTCAAGAAAAGTTGCGCGAGTAGTAGTGTAGCTCATAAAGAGCGATTCTCTTTTAAATGTGTCGGTTGGCATTGTGGATGAATTTATCCTCGGCCGTCATTTCTCACCCGAGCGTTTAAGAGGCGTTCAGTATCTGTATTTTATAGCTCAGGTACTCCCAACGCTTTTGGAGCTGAGGGTTAATGGAAGACCGCGTTTATGCTTCGGAAGTCGAGGATTGTGATGACCTTCTCCGGCGCATTGAAAGCGTGGCGGCAGAAATAAAGGGACAACCTGGCAAAGTTGTGCGCGTCACAGAGGCCGTGCGACACGGATGCCTACTTTGCATTCATGCAGGAGGCGGCCATTTTGAATACTTCTACAACCCCTGTCACAAGAGGTGAAAATGCGAAATTTTGGCTACATGCGCAAATATGATAATCTATCCTAAATAACACTTAAAAATAGTTTTTCTCCCTGCTTTCATATTCGTTACATAAGTAGGGAATCATAGTAACAGGGAACAATATTTAATGTAATATTTGGGCTACCTTTTTTTGCAAAAAATTACCAATAACAAAAATCTTTTTTTCAATATTCTGAACAGTGTTTCCACTATTTGCTTTTGCACTCATGAATAACTTACTATACTGTCATCGGGTCCAATATGAGCAACGAGGACTGAATCATCTGTATTTTATTCTGGCGTCATGGGGAAAAACACACAGATATTTACAAGTATGTACAAGTTTATTTACACTTATGTACAACCAAAATGAAAATCGGAAACTACACACATTTGAAAGAACTTTTTTCTGATTACACAAATTATTTACCCCGCCTTTGAAACGCTTTCTCCCGCACTAAAGTCAACCTCTCCCGTGCAAGCAAGAAGCACGACACGCTCCAGCCTGGGCGTAAAGTTTTGCGCATCGCGCGAGGTTTCCAAAACAAAAACCCCCGTGTGAGCTCGTCGGCTCGATTTTATACCTAGAGTGTAGCCGTCACGTGACCGTCCTTGGTGTAGGAGGGAGGCTCGCGTCTACCACGTGACCTTCCAGGTCAAGCTGGCGTCCACTTGGTCTAAATATATCCCAACGCCGTGGCGCCGAGGCTATTCAGCCCGCAGGTATGCGATACTTCCGCTCCTCCTCCCACCCACGGCCGCCAACGTGACGCTACACAT
>BLKR01007787.1:0-31167 GCA_011170035.1 Teleogryllus occipitalis
CTTCACTCCCGCTTCGCTTCACTGTCGCTTCGCTTCACTCCCGCTTCTCGTCACTGCCACTTCGCTTCAGTCCCGCTTCTCTGCGACTTTGTTTCGCCGCAGCCCTACTTCACTACAGCCCTTCTCCGCTGCAAGCCTGCTTCACCGCAGTTCTTCTTCACAGCAGCCCCTCTTTACTCGAGCCACGCTTCGCCACATCCTTGCTTCGCTGCAGCCTCGCTTCGCTCCAACAACACTTCACTTCACTCCTGATTCTCTGTATCCCCGCTTCCCTGCAGCCTTACTTCGCTTCAATCTTACATCACTTCAATTTCCCTGCAGCCCCGCATCGTTGTAGCCTTGCTTCGCTTCATCCCCGTTTTGCTTCAGCCCCTCTTTGTTGTAGTTCCGCTTCGCTGCATCCCACTTCGTTGAAGCTCCATATCGCGTTCGCTTCACTTTAGTCCCGTGTACTTGTACCGCTTCACTACAGTCCCTTTTTTGACAGCCCAGTTCCGCGACAGCCCCGCTTCACTGCAGTCCCTCACCGCTTCATCCCCGCACCACGTTAGCCCGGCTCCGCTTCATCCTCGCACCGCGTCAGTTCCGTTCCGCTTCAGCCCCAATCCGCTTCGCGTCCCGCCCCCTCGCCTGGCGCTGCCCCTCCCCTGGGCGTAGGGGCGGGGCGGCGGGGGGCGGCGGCGCGGGGCGGCGGGGCGGGGCGGCGGTGCGGGGAGGGCGGCGCGGGATGGGCGGCGCGGGGCGGGTGGCGCAGGGTGCGCGACGCGGGGCGGGCGGCGCGGGGCGGCGCGGGGCGGCGCAGGGCGGCGCGGGGCGGCGCGGGGCGGCGCGAGGCGGCGCGGGGCGGCGCGGGGCGGCGCGGGGCGGCGCGGGGCGGCGCGGGGCGGCGCGGGGCGGCGCGGGGCGGCGCGGGGCGGCGCAGGGCGGCGCGGGGCGGCGCGGGGCGGCGCGGGGCGGCGCGGGGCGGCGCGGGGCGGCGCGGGGCGGCGCGGGGCGGCGCGGGGCGGCGCGGGGCGGCGCGGGGCGGCGCGGGGCGGCGCGCGCAATTACGGGGAGCGCCGCTAATACATCACGGCTGCATTTGCATGCGCCACCGCCGGCTGTTGGCGGAGCGACTGCGCGCGCGCGGCAGTTGTTATCGGAGGCGAAGGCGGCGCGCTCTAACGAGGCGCTTCCTCTGCCCTGGAACCGAAGCCCGCACCCCTCCCCTCCCCACCACTACACGCGGAGCAAGTGGAGAGTCATAGTTCATACAACGTAAATAAATAAGTAAATAAAGCCTGAGAATCCTGTGGTCTCTCCTTATGGAGGATTGCGCTTAGTAATATTCCCACAACTGAGCAACGTTTATGGATCTTACAATTATTTTCCTACAATTATTTACACTAGACAACATTACACTTCTGTCTCTAGTTCACTGTTACACAGTACTGTACTCATTCTTGCGCAACTATTGTACAGATAATGGAATTAATCTAACTTCTAACTGATTACAATGTCCTACTTGATCTCTTTCTATGTCTCTTTTCACATACACTTCAGTCATCGTCTCATATGCACGTCTCATCTTGTGTTGTGCTATTATTCTGATTTTTATCACTTGTTAAAATGCAACACATCGAATTTTCTCTAGCTGTTTCGTTTTGAATCACTAGCCTTTCTATGCACAAGAACGTATATAAGGGGAAGAAATCTAATTTTAAAAAATCCCAAACGTTCTCGAATTTGTTCACTCTCGAGTTTTTCAAATTTGAGGTCTTTCAGGTTCTTTATGTACATTTTTACTTTCTCGTCCTTACAAAGATACTTCATAAGAAGAGAAATTTATCTAATCGTGCGCCGGAAAACTGCAAATTTTGGGCAGAACCACTCCAAAAAAAAGGAAACAAACTTTTTTATTAAATTTTGAAGTCTTAGACGCTTAAGAGAATGGTGCAGGTCTCATGTTCGTTGAAATACCTGATTTTTTGAAAACTGCAAAAGTGCAAATTTTTTTGGGCGTCTTCCTACAAGTATAATATTGAAGTTAGAGATTTTTTCCGTAATGAAATCTGTTCCTTAAAGACGGACCTTTGATTAAGTTAACGTTCAGTTATTCAAAAAATGTGTGTAGCTTTCGTGTAATTTGACGCAAAATATAAGCAATTAAAAAAGTTAACATTTTTTCCTTAAAAACCTTTCCGAAGTTTTCCTTTATATTTTTTCATGGATAGAAGTAGGGATGGTTAAAAGAATGACGCGTGTCTCATTTTTGTTGATCTCTCTTAATTTTCAAAAATTGCAAATTTAGAAATAATGCGAGATAGCTTGTGCTATTTTAGACTCACTAGTTTTATTTTAGATTGGATTTTCCCGTTGAGCGTCTGGAAGATGCATATTGACTGCACTCTTCTAAGGAACAGTCTGTATTGCATTATTTTCTTGATGTTACTTGCTTGAATAGTACCTCATGTTTCTGTTTTACAACCTTTCTGAATCGATGTGTATTTTCAGGCCGACCAGAGATGTGGGTAAAATACTTCTCAAACTGGATGTTGGTAAAATACTCTCATACGGATTTTACATTAAAAGAAATGAATAATGAAAGCGTCTTGATCCACAACCATCTCAATATTGTGCGGCGGGGAACTTTTATGAGTGGGCAACTTTCTATGTTCTTTCCGTGTGTGTGACAAGCAGAATCAAAATCTCCATGAAAATTCACTTTTGGGCGTAAATCAAAAAGCTCTTGAATCTACAATATTCAAAGTTTAAGCTTAATGAAAAGAAGCATAGAGTTTTTCATACGTTGTGAGTTATCCGATTTACTTGATAGTTAGCCCACCAAATAATGGTAATTAACAATAGCATGAGCGAACGAAATAAACATAAATTATTGCAAAGATCATAAGAGGAAATTAAATAATTGGAAGGATACTATTAAATTAAAGTTTTCATCATCAAATTATATAATCTGAAGTGTACAGTTGGATGTCATGCGATAGTTATCTTGTACAAGCGGGAGATGCAAGTTTAAAACTACCTTTCAAATAATTTGATTTGCAATTATGAATAATTTTGTACATAACTCAAAATGTAAGCTACATTATTGTAATTGAATATTACTGAATCAAATGTACAAATATCAAAAGAACAAAATTAACTTTCAAAGAATATTGATCACTTCCTACATAAAATTATTACACAGCAATTCGACCACATCTGTTTGTATTGCTGATTTGAAAGTCAGTACAATGGTCAGCACGCATTTTTACGAGCTCCCATTAAGCATCCCACTTATTTCTGCCCGCGATTGCTCCGAACGGTCACATCACAGAACCATAACTCATCAGCTGACTCTCCAACACCTTCCAACGAAATAACGAGCGTCAAGATTCGAACCAGACCTCACCCGGGTGATGGACGAGTGCCCCACCCACCCCTTCACCGGGCACCGTCCATCTCGCATACTTATGCAAATCCGCGTCCACAGCTACTCCACACCGGCCCGTCCAATCCGTCCAGGCTTAATATTTCAATTGTAATCGCTCCACGGACATCTATACCGCGTGGTTTGTGTTTTGCTAAGCACCGTCTTAGCCCGAGAAATAACAAGAAAAACACCCGGATCGCCTCTTGTCTTTCCCTTTTTTTTTACGCCCCACAGATGCGTATCTGCTTGTTACGAAGGGGTAGTTTTGTCTGGATTTAGGAGGGGTGGCCCGGGCGGCGAGCATGCGGCCTCATCCCCGCTCTCTACCTGCGCGAGCGGCGCCTCATAAATCATGAGGCGAGCCGGGGCCGGGACGGGCCGGGACGGGCGGCGAGGAGGAATCTCGGGAGGGTTTTATTAGTTTGTTGTAGTCGGAGGAGCCCCGGCCCATAAAGGCGACGCGCGCGGCCTCGCAACGCGATCGCACACGCGCGAGCGCGCGGGGGAATTATTTATTGTGGCCCTCCGCGGCAGCCGCGATGCTCTCGCCACCTCTGGACGCGCAGAGCGACTTCCATATGCGGAGCCCAAGGGAGGAAACCCAATCAAAGGTCTGTGCACTCTCCGGCGTATATTTCATGACTAGGAGGAGGATTTTGATGAAACGTCATTTTCTTTTCTTTTCTCTTTAGAACAATGCCATTTTGTTAAGTAATTCATTTTATGTTATGACGAAAGGAAATGACCCATTTTTATAAGTCATTATTTTTTGTCGATTTCGACTTTTTACCTTTTCCCGTCATTTTTAATGCATTTTTTGCTGATTTGCTCGATTTTAATGTCATTTTTAATGGTACTTGCTTGAAATAATATATACGAGATGCAACAAATGTTCTGCACAGAATTACTCAGTAGCCTATTCGATTTGTTTGCTCATAAATTGTTTTGACAGCCCTTGTATGTAATTCTTGTGACGTATATCAGTGTCATTGCTGGTTCGGTCGATTTTGGAATAACTAAAGACAGATTTCCTGGTAAAAAAGCAGTCCAAACCAAAGTTTGCAAGCTGAGTTCACTGGAACGAATGCGAAGAAGCCTCGTTTACATGAGTAACGTATCCATCAGCTTGAGGTGTTCATCCGAACTGTTTTTGATCATATTTTTTACGTCATTTTTCTTTGTTTTTGGGGCATTTTTAAAGCATTTTAAGAGCATTTTATTGATAGTTTTTGGCAATGTTTTATGTCATGAAAATTCACCCCTATTCACGACAATTACTAGTTTAGCCAATTTTAGCCAACGAATTAGAGAGGAATTATTAATGTAAATTTATCACCTCAGCAGGGATCAAAATTGCCGATTTATACAAGTAATTCGACTCAATGCATAACGTAAATTATTAATAATCTCCTTCTATTTCTTCTTCACCTTCTTCGTCTCCTTATTCTCCTTATTCTTTTTCGTCTCGTTCTTCTTCTCTCTCTTCTATGCTCGTTCTTCTTATCCTTTTATTTCTACACCTTCTACTTGTGCCACTTATTCTTCCCCTATTCCCCTAATGTTATTTAGCTTTATTTTCCATATTATTATCTTATTTTTCTGTTTATAAAATTTCATTCCTGAAAGAGTATTTTCAAAATCTCTCATAGTTTAATTAACTTTGATATGCTGTACGTAAATATTCCAGAAAATAGTGGCTACAGAGAGGGGAAATTACTACATAAATTCTCTACTATAGTTTTGTGTGGGTCATTCACTCCGCAAACACCGAATTTGTGTCCAGTAAGTTTTGGGCGTTAGTTGGCTTCGAGCGGTTAGCGTATCGGACTGTTATACCCTAATTTGCGGGTTCAAACCCTATCTGCTGTGGATTTGTAAGGGCGAATACATCCTTCCTTCGCCTTCCATCTCCTCCGGAGCACTTAACACTTCCTCCTCCTCCTCCTCATCCTCCTCCTCCTCCTCCTCCTCCTTCTTCTTCTTCTTCTTCTTCTTCTTCTTCTCCTTCTCCGCCTTGTGTTGCTGCAGAAGCTGCTGCTGCTGCTACTGCTTGGAAGAGGAAGTAAAGTCGGCGGTCCCATGTTGTAGATTTGCTGCATGTATAAGATCCTCAAGCCTTGTCACCCGAGTGGAACCTTCTTTCTCCGCTAGACGTTGAAAGGGACCTAGCGGAATTTGCTTGGTCAGGCGGAAGAGTAGAGCTAATTTAAAAACTTGAATTGAGCTAATTTAAAAACTTGAATTAAATTTTGTCACCGAGATCAACTCAATGCGAGGAAATTATTTATTAAGCCCCTCCGAAGCAGTCGTGATGCTCTGGTCACCTCCAAACGCACAGAAAGCGACTTCCAAGTGCGGAGCGAAAGGGAATGAGTGAAAGGCAATTAGAGATTGAATCGAATCTCCCGTTTTCTCTTTCTTACCAACCTTCACTGAGGTCAGAAGATGTAGGTGACTCAACCTAACTTTTCAATAGATCCCTTTATAATTTCCCTTTGCTCATTCCCGACTTCTGCGGATCTGACATCAGTAGAGAATACCTAAGACGGTTCGTACGAATAAGCAGTATTTCTGGCGCGCTCATACAATGACTCTTATTGTCTCAGAAAATGACTTTGAATAAGATTTTTTACCCTTTAAAAATATTTGGAAGAAAAAGACGAGGAAAGAATTAAAAAAAAAATATTTTGCCAATATTTGTTGTTCAGAGTATGAAACTAATGAAAATATTCTCGTTGATACTAAAACGAATAAAGGAGGACTTCAAATTTCCTCACTACTAAGCGGTTGTTGACACCGGAATTTATCATAGCGCTCCAGCTGTAACTCTGCTGACTACTAAAAGTGAAGAACAACCGACCAAAGATAGTAACTTACTATACTGGAAACACTATACATTTTCATGCATCGCTTTTTCTGTACACTTCCAGTTTAAGGCCAACAACGTAAAGCGAATTTGTAATTTACGAGTTGATGACGAACTGGTTGGTTACGAGTTGGTACGAAGACTAAGTCATTAAGACATAATCAATCAGTCAGATTGTTAAGTATTGGCTATAATAAAAAATAACTGAATGGGTCGTATGAATTAGAGATCCCACACTTCTAGAAGAACAACATTGTTTCAGAAAGGGAAGGTCTTATATAGATCGAATATTCACTCTTAAATTAGATAAGGGGTTCCACTGACGTTTATATTGATTAATTTACATTAACTCACTTTTCTTAAAATGAAATAATGAATTAGACAACGAAGAAGGTTTTGTACGAAAATATACTAAATTAATGCCCTTGTGGTTGCGATTCTCTTTCGTTTGCTAATTTGCTAAGATGACAGTCCAAAGATAACATTTAAATGATTAAAAGGGCAATAGAATATAATTTCCAAATGTCAATCAACGAAACTAAATCAACGGTAAATTCTCCGTACAAACAACAATAGGAGTAAACAACATAACTATTGAAGAAAAATGCAACTTCCAACATTAAGATACAATAACACAACATTTTTTACCACATGTACAGCAAAAACTAACTAAATTTCAAGTGTATCTGCGTCACCAAAAGATCACTTGGAAAGAAAACGCGAAAATACACTACGCTTAGACTCTACAAAACAAAGTCCATACCTACTTTTCTCATTCACTATGGGAGCGAAACGTGAATAAGATCATCCAGAGAAATCCAGAGAATAATCTCAACAGAAATGCGATTCCACAGGTGTATCAAAGACAGTACATTAAAGGATCAAAGTAGAAATGAAGATATAAGAAAGGAATTGCGGATTAAAAGTGTGCCAGATAAACTACACTTCTACAGAAGACACTGACTTGATCATATGTAATGGATGAAAAAATTACCGAAGGGACCATTTAATTACATGCCTAACGGAAAAGAGAGATAGGAAAATCAAAGAAGGGATATAATGGTTTCCGAGAGACGACTGAACCGAAACAGGGTAGATAGGACAAATCCTTTGGGATGCTGCTGCTGATCATGATGGCTATCGTATTTTATGAAATACATGGCGTTACGAACATTAAGACGTATTTTAATTTTTAATCATTTTCTTTAAATAAACATTTTTCCATTTTTATTATTAGATTGCAAAGCCAGACTAAAAATTCTTAATTTAGAAAACAGAACTGACCTTTAAAGCCCCTGAAAATTGTCATCTGAACTTTCTTCTTCTTCTTCTTCTTCTTCCTCTTTATTATCGTCTTCGTCATCGCAGTCTCTTCACAAAATGGTCTTCGCTGCCATCGAGAGCGTTGCACACGCCGCACTTCTTGAAAGATTTAACAATAATGTGTTCTCTCACTCTAGACCACGACTTATCCACTGACACACTTGTTTGATTGTAGTTTGTTTTAAAGCACCCTTCGACGTGAATTCATGTTGGCTTTCATCCATCATCCATTTGCTCCATTCCTCAATCTTTAAATGGTTTATTTATCAGCACACAAAGAGAGAACGAATATATGACCACTTTTAAGCCTGGCGGGAATTTTAAATCAAACACTGGCCACTTCATATTAATTTCGAGTATAAGACGCACCTGAAGTTTGGAAGCAATGTTTCGAAGAAAAAATAGTCCGTAAAATACGGAGTCACATACATACGTTCACTTTTTCGTCTAATTGTAAATGAGAGGAAAGTTAGTTGCAAGTTTTGCACATTTCCTTTCAGGAGAAAAGCAGTGATTTTTATTAGAGGACATGAAAGCTTTCCTTTCTCTTCCTTGTTCTATCTTCACCCCTTACTTGCACACACACTTACATGCACCACACCATCACACATGTTGGGAGACCAATAGGGAACTAAGGTTGATGCGGTGCCCCGCTTGTGGGAGGTGTCTGATTAGAGAAAACCCCGCCAGCCGACATATAGGTTAGCACCAAATGTCGCCATTCAGCGGGAGATCTCCGCCACCTTTCGCGACAAAAAGTGCACTAAATTTACGGGAATATTGACCTTACCAGTTGACGCGCTCGGAATCACTAATCAATCAATCTCAACTAGTTAGTTGTTACTACACACGATCTCCGAACAACCCTCTTGCCAATTGCAGACGGTAACTTCCTTTTTCGGAGGCAAGGAAACTTAGGTGTAGAGCGGGCGAGTAGGTAAAGAAACGGTGAGTGGATGGGTGAGTGGCTCATGGGGCATGCGGATAGGTAACCGGTGTATGTGCAGTAGAGTTTTTCGTGATTAGGTGATTGAATGTGGTGCAGTTGGGCGGATTTGAGGTGAGTATGCTGGGATGGCAAGTAATTGGTAGGTTAGGTTAAGTAGTGGAGTAGATGATTGAGATGAAGTGGGTGGCTGATGGCTTATTTTAATTGTGGTGGATGGTTGAAAGTGTGATTAGGTGAGTGAATTAACGTGTTGTAGTGGAGTGAATGTGTTGTTGTGTAGGTGGATTACTGTGTGATTGAGTGATTGAACGTTTGATTGTGAGCGTGTGATTGGGTGAATCTTTGAACGTGTAGTTTTGTGGGTGTATAAATGTGTGGTTGTGTGGGCGTATTAATGTGTGATTTGGTGAGTGATTGAACGTGTTGTGTGGGTGTGATTGGGTAGGTGATAAAAATGTAGTTGGGTGGATGGCAGATTTAGTGGATCAATCTTCATTGTGGTGGATGGTTGAATGTGTGATTGGGTGAGTGAATAAACGTGTGGTGGTGTGGATTACTGTGTGATGGGGTGTGTGATTAAACATTTGGTCGTGAGCATATAAATGTGTCACTGGGTGAATGTATGAACGTATAGTTTTGTCGGTGTATAAATGTATGGTTGAGTGGGCGATTGTACGTGAGGTTGAGTGGGCGTATAAATATGTGATTGGGTGAGTGATTGAACATGTTGCGTGGGTATATAAATTTGTGATTGTGTGGGTGATTAAAATGTAGTTGGGTGGATGGCAGACTTAGTGGATCAATCTTAATTATGGTGGATGGTTGAATGTGTGAATCGGTGAATAAATAAACGTGTGGTGGTGTGGATGAATTATATGTTGTTGTGTAGGTGGTTTACTGGGTGTGTAATTAAACGTTTGGTCGTGAGTGTATAAATGTGTCACTGGGTGAATGCTTGAATGTGTAGTTTTGTCGGTGTATAAATGTGTGTTTGACTGGGTGATTGTACGTGTGGTTGTGTGGGCATATAAATGGGTGAGTGATTGAACGTGTTGTGTCGGTATATAAATGTGTTATGGGGTGGGTGATTCAACGTGTAGTTTTGTGAGTGTAAATATGTGTGGTTGAGTGGGCGATTGTACGTGTGGTTGTGTGGGCGTATAAATGGGTGATTGGGATGGTGACTGAACGTGTTGTGTCGGTATATAAATGTGTGATTGGGTGAGTGATTGAACGTGTAGCGTGGGTATATACATGTATGATTGGGTGGGTAATTAAAATGTAGCTCGGTGTGTGGGTGTGTGGGTGTGTGGGTGTGTGGGTGTCTGAGTGTGTGGGTGTCTGGGTGTGTGGGTGTCTGGGTGCGTGGGTGCGTGGGTGTCTGGGTGTCTGGGTGTCTGGGTGTCTGGGTGTCTGGGTGTGTGGGTGTCTGGGTGTGTGGGTGTCTGGGTGTGTGGGTGTGTGGGTGTTTGGGTGTCTGGGTGTGTGGGTGTCTGGTTGTGTGGGTGTCTGGGTGTCTGGTTGTGTGGGTGTCTGGGTGTGTGGGTGTGTGGGTGGCTGGGTGGCTGTGTGTGTGAGTGTCTGGGTGTCTGGGTGTGTGGGTGTGTGGGTGGCTGGGTGGCTGGGTGGCTGGGTGGCTGGGTGGCTGGGTGGCTGGGTGACTGGGTGTCTGGGTGGCTGGGTGGCCGGGTGGCTGGGTGACTGGGTGGCTGGGTGGCTGAGTGGGTAGAACTTTTCGGAGGCGGGAGGGGTGGGGCTGAGGCGGAGGCACGGGCGCGATGGGTGTCTCCCCCCTGGAACGTCGCATCGCGGGCTCTTTATGGAACTCTCGTAAACGGTCATTGAGCACCGCGTTCAAAGGTTACGTGGGGCCTCGGTCTATTTGGACTCTCTTCTCCGCCTGCGAACAAAAGGACCCGAGAGGGGCACTATCTTAACGAGGAGGGGGCGCCGCCGATTTGTTTATGGGCGTAGGGCCGTAGCCCGTTGGGGTTGGCTGTAACAAGTTGTACACTAGTCGCTGCCGCGTGATGGGGCCCAGATTCCATCTTTTCCCTTCGGGAATTACCTGACGTTAGAGGCATTTAAATAGTTTTTGTGTGGTTTAGAAGAGCCCCTCGCAGTTCATTTCTTGAAATACCTTAATTATTAATTTCTAAGTGTCTCAATTTGAAAGGCTTCTTGTGATGTCGGTTTCACTAACATCATACATCACTAAAGTAACCGCTTATCTCTATTGTTCTTCCCCTGCGTTTCGATGCGGCTTCGAACAGTCTTACTTCATCATCTTATATTTCCTGCTCGTATCACACCAATAAACAACTAAACAACTCATTTCTTCATTTATCAATTCGTGCCCTTCTCATTCAGAATAGCACCCTCCTGTTTTCTCTTACTGTTTTCTGCAAATGCAGCCTGTTTTATTGGAAGGAATCATTAAGAAAAGATTCATTTATCCTAAACTATGACAGAATTTATCTTATTCAATATGAAATATATAAGGTCATGATTTGCAAGTATCGGCAAATAATACGTATTATTAATCGACGAGAAAAATAATTGACCTGGTATATACTGGAACTAACGATGCTTGTTTATTTCCGGACACTTGAATTTGGCGTATAGTTTATTTCGTATCCCTTGTGGTTCCTAAAGTGTATTTATCCACTGCCGTGCAAACGGCAAATCTAAGATCTGACGTAGGTATTTACTAAATGCCGATCTATCAGCAGTCTGTTCAATATCATAGTATTATTTTAGTGTCAACATCAAGCGGGGGCCCGCATACCGAATTTTTTGGTACGCTTTCCCTCCCATTCTACTGATATGACCATACCACATTAACTGATTACCTTCAATATTGTGGAGAATAACTTCTGAGATGGTTGTCCTTTCTGTGATTTCCTCATTATTGAGATGTTCAAGTCTCGATACCCTGGATGCTCTTCTCATGAAATCCATTCCTACAGCATCAATAGTTTTCTTGTTTTTCTCCCTGATAGTGCAACATTCCGTACATTGTAATGGGTTCAACGGAGGTATTGGTTTGTTTTCCACCCAAATCGTTGATATCCAAAGCAGTGACTGAATAGAGAGGCTCTACTCAGATTTATAGTCTCGTATGTCATCTTTACGTGATCCTTCCTGGATGTTGATAATTCCTAGATAGTAAATTTTACATGTTTTATTACACCACTAGGTGGATCGGGAGATCTACCTCCTTTTTTCCCCCAATGGAAGGTTTAGTGCCTTCCTCTTAATGAAGTTTAAACCCTACTTGTGTTACTCAATTTCCTCATCAGATATCAACAACTTCATAATTTGAAACTTCTACCTGATCTGCAAACAAAAGTTTACAACATTTATTTCCTCCCCATACATTTACACGTTTTCTTTCAACATTCTAAACATCCTATAAGTATATTTTAAATAAACATGGGGACAGGTAAGGTCCTTGCTTTAGAATTTTGGTAATTTGAAATTTCCGAGAGTTTTCTATACCTATTTTTGTCATTCGTTTAACGTTTCTTATAGACGTTTCGGATATTCTGCAGGTATCACGTACTTATCCGACTTTTGTTGAGTACTTAAAACAGATTACAGAGAGGTACACTATCATCAGGGTTAGGAAAAATACTTTAAATGTAGTATTTAAATACTTCCCCAAAATACTTAAGTACTTAAATACATACTCAAAATATATTAGGTCTTGATTTCATAAATACATACGTATTTAAAATACTTCCAATACTTCAATACTCAAAATAGAGTAAATATAATAATTTTATATTTTATCTTTTTTATTGCAACAATGTATAGTAATTGTCAATTACAATAAGTTAGTATTTGACAGTCATACAAATTTCTGAACAATAATGTATTGTTCAGATTGTTGTAATGTGTTGTAACAATATGAATAAACACTTTCAAATTAAAATTGCATAAAACAATACGTCTAACACAAATAAACCAAATTTCCTTTTAAAATGACTAATTTTTCAAACAAATCATCAGACAGTAAATCCCTAGTTGGCAAATGTATAAAATTTGCAAAAGAAAACTGTCATTCAACTGTTGCGGATGAACGTAAACTAGTGTTGTACTGAATAAATGCTGTTTTATGGTCGAATAATTGTCCAACATTTTTAATGATTTTTGTTTATCATTTAAAAATGAAGAGAAATCAAATTCAACACAGGAAAAGAGCTTTTATTTTACATGATTACATGATCCTCCAGTTCTAAAGCAGAACGTTTCTCGCGCAATTCCATTTTTTTGTATTCGCCAAATAACCACCCCAATCAGTTTGTTACGCCAATTCCCCTACAGTTTTCACAGTTGTTTGCCTCCCCTTTTATCATTGAGAAAGTATGTGATATCTTAATATCTTAGGGTTGTTCTTGACCTTTCAACATGAATTTGTGGAACAGTTGTACTTGGTCCGAATGCTATTAATTAACTAAAAATATTTGGCGACCTTGCTGATTTTTAATATTCGTTCCACAATAATTTATTATTTTTAATATTCGTTCCACGATAATTTAGGTGTTCTAAAATTTTACTAAGTTCTATTTTCTGTCAGCAAATGTTCATAGTGATCTTTTCATTTACTAATATTAATAAGTGGAATATTTATTCTTTCGTTTTTATTACTTATTAAATCTTTTATAAATTTCCAAGCTTCATTTACTTTTGTACCTCCTGTTCACACTGTCAACCGGTTCACACCTTTTATCCCTTACATTTTGTTTTAGTCTTAAAAGTGATATTTTACATCTTTATTGTAACGAGTCGCAATTAGAAGTTACATTTCGCCCCTGTTTGTCATCAAGAAAATAAGTATAGTCGGCCTAATGGAATAAAATCACAGGTTGGCAATGTTTTGATGTCATGAAGACTGGCGACTTGAGAAGACAGACGAAAAAAACAACCAGAAAGAAACTGTACGTTCTAGAGTTTAAATGGTTAATAGAGCACTTCAGTAAGGTTGGTGTAACTCAGTGGAGAATTTGTCATATTGGTATATTTGAATGAAGACAGTATTAAGAAAAAGGAAACCCACTTGAATATTTGGGAGAGTCGACAGAGTGAAGTGTACATATGGAATTGAAGCTAAAGGAAGAACGTTTGGTTACCTGTAAGGAGAAGAAAATAAACCTAGATACAGTTATTGAAAAATGTTAAATTAACTAACTGTTTTATTGTTATTTTCAGTTTAAAAACAAATTTGCAAACATTTTTTGATATTATTATCAATAAATGTTCTCTTTCCTTTTGAATTTGAAAGCGTTTTGATTTAATATATCAGTAAGTTATCATATTCAAATATATGACTTATGCCATAGAATTATCGGCCATAATGAATATTTAATGGATATTTTTACTTTTTTACACCAAGTAAATTTATTAATTGAAAAGTTAAAGTGTCTCTTTACATTGTTTTGAAAAGGGTCATGTTGAAACTCTTGCATTTCTTACAAATGCATTTCTTGCATTTCTAACATCTATCCATTACAAAAATTAACAATAAACACGCCTGTATATTCTTTGTCTTATATGCTAGCGCGTATTAATAACGATAGATACGCAGCAAATGGCAACCAGTAAAGGAATAGTTAGAATGTATTTTGTGTATGTTCTGTGCTGCTACATCAATCAGGTCAGTTATTTTTCTGGTCAGCTAATTATAAAATCTTATTGGTTAAAAATTCATTTGAAAGAAAAAAAATCTCTGTGTGTAATAACCAATAATTTGTATAGTTTAATATTGAATAAATCATCGTAATTCTCATCTTCATATTACTGTTGAGGCATGAAAATCATTTACTACAATTATGAACTTTTAACTTATTCAAACAATTGTGAATATGTAATGATATGAGTAATACGACACAAGATATTTGATAATTGCCACATTGCCACAAACAAGGTGGTTCAAGCTCTAATGCTCTGGTAAGTGGTATTTCAGTTTTTCAAACTTCTGCGCAGCACAGCTGACAACATTGTCTGAATACCAAACTGCAGAGGAGAGAGCATACTCGAATTAACTATAGCAAGTAAACAGAAGCATTCTAACACATACTTTTACAAACACACCCATGTGCATGCGCCACGCTGGCATATTATCACGCACAAAAACGCACTCAAACACATGAACCAATGAACACGCGCAAAAAAGTACACACGAAAACACTCACAAAACACACACACACATACACAAGACCGCCTCTTCACACTCATTCGCATACGTAAGTACAAGCAGGCCCACACATGCGTACATCTACGTCCAAAATGGAATCCTAAACTACAAGTCTTGGAACCCCGCGGCTATGCAGGTTTAAACATCTATTTAGTTATTAGGAAATTTACTAATTCCTGCATCATTTCCTCTTGTCCCGTGGAGCGCCGCCTTTGACAGGCGCCGGGGTCCGATGCCCCGCGGAGGGCCAGGTAGACGGCGTTCGGAGGCGCCTGGGCGCTGCGGCGGCGGAGGCTGCGTGATACAGGCCGAATGCAAAGAGGCGCATCGCAGGGACCGCCGCCGGCGCTTAATTGCGCCGATCAAAGTCCTGTTAGCGCCGGAGGAGCCGCCGTGACGTCACATCCGCCCGCGGCCCGCCGCCACCACCGTCACCGCCGCCGCCGCCACCGCCGCCACCACCGCCGCCGCTGCCGCCGCCACCGCCGCCACCGCCGCCACCGCCGCCACCGCCGCCACCGCCGCCACCGCCGCCACCGCCGCCACCGCCGCCACCGCCGCCACCGCCGCCACCGCCGCCACCGCCGCTACCGCCACCGCCGCCACCGCCGCCACCGCCGCCACCGTCCCGCCACCGCCCCCACCGCCGCCACCGCCGCTCGCTGTGCCAGTGGAGAACGCTGTTTCGTGGAGGTTTTTAATTTGTTTTATTATGATTTTATGAAGACACTTTCGAAGTGAAAATACTAGGTAACCAGTGCCGAAAGTGAGTCTCGGCGTACGAATAAAATGTAGGATGAGGCAACGATATTTGAAATGAGTCCACCAAAGTTATATTCCTACGAGTTGCGTACATTAATTTTTAATACAAATCCATGCGAACGTACAAGATTGTGTTCTTAGGATCGTTCTCAATTATTGAAGGGGCAGTCATATTGATTCACGTCGTTCAGTTTATTGTCTACTTTGCAGTGCTCCGTTGCTCTAGATAGCCATGACTTCTTGGCGGTGCGCCCTTGACAGAGTCTATTTTGACGTACGTGTACCGCAAAATAACACTTTCCAATAGATAACACGAGGTAGGAACTGAGGGTAAGAACAAGTTTCCGGGTACAAGGCTGAAACAATTTACTGTGAAATATTCAAAACAAGAGGTAATCTATCAAAAACATCTGAACGAAATCAAACTCCCAAATCAACTCATTAACTGCTATGGTTCCCGATTGGGTATCTCAGACCTTTTTTATTGTTGTGTATATTGTGTACTTTAATTTGCGAGTTTTATTTCTTCAATAGATGAAAACTTCCTAAACGAATCATATAAGTAAGTTTTTTCATTCCTGAATGCCAGATGTCGATTTACCCGTGATCGCTAAGGAAGGCGTGATCGCACACTCCTGGCTAAGGTATATTTCCAAATTTCCTTTGTTATCAATTATAAGTTCTTCGACTTGGATCCATGGATCTAAATGGGATCGTGAAAATCATGTAGGGAGACCCTGAAAGTGACCAGGTGAAATTTTAGGTTATTTGGTTTTGGATTGTCGCTGCGTCCCATGAAGGAATCCCATTGAGTTCCTCTGTTATTTGTAACAATCGTTTAGATACTGCATTCTCGGAAGAATATCTTCACTTTAGAACATAGTTTATTCAAAAGAAAAATACAATCTCTTGATAGAATATCTTGAAGCGTCTTAAGTACTGCACCGTTCCTTCTCTCAGCGTGCCCGTGCAGAAGGCCAGTTCCGAGCACTGTGAGACCCGTTCGACCGCGTGCTGCATTCCTCGTCGCAATTAAGATCGAATTAAAACTGCATCACCACCTGCCCGGCGCCTGCAGGGTCCCGGTCCTTCCCTTCCCCAGAGATGCCCTTACAGCGGCCTTAGCCCTATCGACTTTGCTCTCAAAAGTCTCACAAGACATGCGTAGGAAAATAAAAATGAGTTCCAAATTAACCCACAAATGCAGTCACCACGTACATGGAAGTCGGTCTAGAAAAATGTTGATAAAAAAATGTTATTATTCCATTTCCTATTACTATCGTGTTACTATCCCTATTCCTGTTTCTACAAAAATGTTACTATTTCTGGATTCATTCTTTGAACTTTCTGCCTCCGTTATGAAATTATTGTCATAAGGACACTTCCATGGCTACCTAAACTTGTGAAGAGGTAAAGGATAGTGATGATTTCAGTTCACAGAATTCTTTGTATTAAATGATAGAAAACAGTAAAATTTGAACCTCATTACTTCAGTTAAAGAAATAATGAAATTTAATCTGCGAGAAATCTGAAACATAAACATTGTACTTGCAACGTGAAAGGTATAATCATAACAACTTTGAAAACTCAGCGTCAAGTAAAATGAAAACGTTTCCACGAGTATCATCATACACCTCCGACTTTGAATATTGTAGTCGTAAATAAATGGAAACAATCCAAATTAATTGAATCACAGTTATTTTTATATTGGTTTTCGTTAATTTTATGAAATGCCTTGAAAAAGTTGGTGTTTTTGGAAGAGGAAAAAAGGCACATGTAATCATTACATTGTAAAGAAAATAGAACTTGTTTGCACACATCGTTGCACAACTCATTTCATTATATCCTAAAGTCAAAATTTTCAGTTGAGAGAAAAAAGAAATGCTGGTGCTAAACTATTAATGAAAACGCGATTCCCAAATTATTTAAGTTTATAAGAATATATGCGGAAAATATAGATTGAGAACTTATGGTAAAAGGTGACAGTTTCTCAAGTAGAAGTAGTAATGCTGCAACAGAAGGTACTTTCTCTCTCTTAGTAATGGTTACGTAATATTATAATAACACATTTCTGTCAATATTAACACATCTCAGTCTAACGGACGGAGAGACGAACGGACAGACGTACGGGAGGACGGACTGACATGTCATTCTTAATTAATTAATTGGAGTTAAGAGACCCTTTATCTGCTCAAGCCAGTATCGTCAATGAGTGATCTAAGGAGCAACCGATGTGGAAAATTAATATTAAGTGAAGGGTGGAAAGAGAGACTGTGTAAACGGGAGAACCCTGGCAAAATCTCCAGAGAGATCACTTTTTTATTGCCAATGCCAGATGAACAAGACCGCCTGAGTTTAGATCAGAGCCAGAATTGCAGCTGTCAGCGCAGTGATTCTGACCGGGAGCTTCTAGTTCCGACGGAGGCGGATTTCCCACACGAGCTAGACAGGTAGATCGGGATGACAAAATTCTGATTGCTGGCTGCTCTGATCGCTACCTTCCCGTGGTTTATCCGATCAACACTAGGCGAATGCCGCAGAAGTACTCTAAAAAACGGGCCACAGATCGCACGCGATCTTTCTTTCCCATTCTTGTCATATCCCCACCCTTTAATGATACACACACTTGCACTACACAACCACATATGTCGGGAGATCAAGAGGGAGCTTGGGGCTTGTCCCGACTGGAGCGGTGCCACGCTGGTGAGAAATACTGGGTTGGGGAAAACCCTCCAAGCCGACGGATAGGACGGCGCCGCATCGCACCATCCAGGGAGAGAAGATCACGTCTACCGCCCACGAAAAACATGCACTACACTTATGGGACTAGTAACCTTAGCAGTTGACGAGCCCGGAAATGCCAATGAATGAATGAATGAATGAATGAATGAATGAATGAATGAATGAATGAATGAATGAATGAATGAATGAATGAATGAATGAATCCATCAATCAGTTACACCACTTTATTAGGGTTATAGTGTCGTTTTGGCCCACTGTGCGGCGTCTCAAATGACGTGCGCGCCGCTCGACGCTCGTCGCTCTGAAGTTGCGCCCGGTCGCCCAAAAAACGCCAGAACAAACACGACTTCCACACTTTCGGCTTTCTTGTTACCCTAATCAATGAAAATTACGGAAGGTAAATTGCCGGCTGGGAGGAACGTTTTCTATTTTTCGGAGGAAATTTTGAGAGAGGCGAGAGAAAAAACCGGGGCGCAACACGTACTTCGAAACGATTGTTTTCGTAACATCTTTCATAAAAATATTCCTTCTTGATAGTATGAATGATTCGAGTGAAAAAAGAAGCTCGGGATGATTCAAAGTTTTTTTTCTTAAAAATGCGAAGTAGTATTATGTGGTTTGATTCTGAATATAAAAAGATAAATCAAATTTTAACAAGGTTGGAATGGGTAGTTAAGTATTTTTATGACAGCCAAAAAACTCACATTTGGCCCTCAACGACTCTGTCACTTCTAACCAGACCACTTTCAAAAGAAATATTCTTTTTATGATACTGGCTCGTCAAGTGGAAAAGTAGTTCTGAAGCTCTAACAAAATACCTGATAATTGCTCCATGAAGATGGTTCTCCTATTTTAATACTGAATGTTCTTTATATCAACAACATTTTTGAAATATATGTACTCTCGTGTTCACAACTATCACCAATGTACCCACACGCTCACAAATGCTCACAATTAAATATTCATTTGATTTATTGAGGTTTCCGCGCACGTGAACGGCTACGATCGTTAATCCCGTTAGAGTAGTGAATGTTTCTTATCTCAGGAGGTGGGAGTGTTTTTCTCCAATTGCTTCCATCTGCAATCAATCAACGTTAAGCAGGAATAGAAGAAATGTAAAAATGTTGATAAAAATGAGAATACGTAGCTATTAGCGGGTCTGTTCGTTCACGACAATCTCTTGTAAACTACCTCTTAATAAACGCTCCTTTAATTGAAAAGAGTGAAACTTCTCTGTCACTCATTGAGTTGATGTCAGAAGAGAGGGCAGAGAATAAAGCCATAGGAACATCGGAGCACATCTATAGTTCTCGGTGTCTGGTGTGATGCCTATAACTTCTTACTTGATGACGTTAATTGCCTCTCGGTCAGGGAAATTTGAGGGTCTTATCCCAACCCTAAAATGATAAGTACACATTTTCAACTAACCTAAGAGTTGGGTGCACCTTGCTGGGAGAGCCCGAAATCCTCTGCATCGAGGTTCCTTGGCCAAAAGCCTTAGGAATTGGAAAGCCTTAGCCATAGGAGAGCACCGATTGGCTGAGAGGATGACAATCATCTCGGAATGTGAGATTGATAAGATTGTAGGGTAGGGTAAGGTTGTAGAACGACATGATACAAATCAATTCTTACCGCTCTGTTCCGTTTCTTAGCTTCTGAAGGTATATGGTGTACTTCCTTTCCCGTGCGTTTTCTCAAATTTTCGCTTCACATACTCTCGCAAATCGCCTCTTTATTCACACAGACTTTCTAATATCATCTCCCCATTTACTTTGTTCAATATGTTCTCCGTAAATTTTCACAATGCCTTTCCAAGAATATTTACTTCGGCTTTTGGTTACTTCTTGCTTTGAAAACTTTAACTTCGTTTTTGTCGGCCTATTTTGTTAGCTTTCCTCGCCTTGTTTGTTTCTCTCCAATGATTGTTTGGTCTGAGCTTACTTTGTCCCATTGAATTAAAATGCAAGTCGCTTTCCCCTCACCTGCCTTCCATGATTCGACTTCCCGCTCTTGGTGTTGTGTTTTAAATCATTTAATTCTGCCCCTCTTCCTTTCTTGCAGGTCTTGACATTGACTTGTTTCCGTGATAACACCATATCATTCTTATCTTCCATCTACTCACTCCACAGTACTTAAACCTATCATTACTAGGGGAAGAATCAGAGGCCTAGTGATGGTTATTTCTTTGATGTTGTTTTTTTTTATAGATTTCAATTATTTTGGAGTTTAAAAACCATTGATCTTATTTATGATGTGATTTTCATTAAAATGTGATGCCATTTTTCACAATTATTTGTGGAATTGACTTATTACGTCAAATTTGGGCGTCACGTTTGGAAATAGGTAAAAATTCAGGACTATTCACTCCAAAATTCAGAATACATTTTGAAAATATTTATAGTAGGTATTATAAGCCTGAAATTATTATAGTGTGTTGAAATATAAATGTGTTATGAATGTGTTATTCGTCTTTATTTGACATGAAAAATGTAATAGGTTTTGTAAATAATGTTAAATATATTCATTGTTGTGAATTTTATTTAAATTGTAGAACTTGAGACTAAACAATGTTTAATTTAAATGAGTAAACATGTATAATACATTTTGATATAAATTATCAATTTATCAAAATTGTCGAGTACGAATACTTCAATAGAATCCAAATAGAAGCTGAACATCAGACTCTCCTACCGTTGGTAATGCACGAGATCTACATTTTTTCATCACTGCTACTTTCTTGTTCCTTTCAGTGCAACACATCAAAATTTTTCTGCGACTTAGCTATCCTGCATCGAGGGCCACACTAAGGTTGTGGCTATTTTGGAAATGGCATTTTTCGATATCTTCCTTCTTTACGTATATCGTATATTGTTTTATATTTTGTATAAAATATGAAAAAATGAGGAGTTCAAATTTTTAGAGCAGTTAAAAAATATTAATCCATTGCAACCAGCATTTTAATGTTTGTTTTACTTTCATTACTTCTTACATTCGTTCTTCATTGATAAACATTGTGCACTGATGTGTAATATCAGATCTCCCCTTAGAGTAAAACAGAATTTTTAATGCATAAATAATTTTTTGGGTGCCCAAATCAGGACTGTATGGCCATGGTTTTCGGCATATGCCTAACATAAATTTTATTATCAACTCAACCCCTACTTTTTTCACATTTCGAATGTCATAAAAGTGGAGGTCGGGAAGTGAAACCCAAAACCGTATCTGTTCGAAGACCTCTTTCAATAGTGAGATCGAATCCATTCGTTTTCATTGAATATTATGCTGGAATAGTAGCCAATGAAATAATTTCGTTTTTTTAAAGTTCTTCAAAATATCGTGTAAACATGTTTCGCTGAGTTGATGTTTCAAAAATCACTCACTCATCTTCTGTTGATTTACCTTTCCTTAACTAGCATTAACAGCATTGAATGGTATAATGATGCCCATAATGAACCCGAAATAAACAAATAAATGATAAATAAATTAGATGCCACCCGAAGCGCCATAAAAGTAACACTACGCAACCGTGACTTTACGCAACTTTACTGAAATAAATTTTGACTATATCTATCACAGAATAATTCGCTTTTAAATGAAAAAGCTGTGAATATCCCTGGGAACCGTTTGAAAAACAGCCGAAACCGAATGTTTTGTTATCAAAAACAGAAATTGAATCCAAAACCGAATCTGAAATGTAGCAACTGGAGTGGTATGTGAAACGGTTTGAGGTCTTGTGGAACCGGAAAAATATTGAGACGTGTCAAAAAAATTACTACAGTAACCTGCACTTTCTGTTCAACAATCCATCATGTTGCAGACTGCTTTATTCCGATACATCTTACTCATTTTCAACTTATCCCAAGCGCGCAGTCCATCATTGAGCTCTTTCTTTTGCGTCACGCCTCACCATTTCCATTTTCTACCCATTCTCATTAGAACAATCAAATTGCACCGTCTGATCCTGAGACATCCACGTGCGCGCCTCCTAATCCCGCATTTTTCCACTCATTCCCCCTCACCTCCCTTCTCATGTCGATCTCCTCCCCCCTCCACCCCGCGCAGCGCCCCGCAACGCCGCCATTACATGGAAATCGGGCGGGTAATTTTGACCCAATAGCAAATCGTATTATGGTCATTTGAATTGTATATTTTCGAGAAGACATGATATGATAATTTTACGTCTTTCCTCGTCCGTTCGCCTTGCTGCCTCGCTCCGCTCCGCTCCGCTCTGTGCCGCCACAGCTTCTCGTTTGTAACAACCAGGTGAAGCCACGCTGCCAAACCGGGATCGAAAATACCCTGCTTTCCATCTTCATTGCTATCATCTCGCCGCCTCGTGCAGCGGACAGCCTACGTGGCAACGTCGAACGCAATAAGGTTGCTATATAATTATAAAAGTAACTATAATTTATTCTGTAAAACCCTTAAGGAGCGAGCTGGATGCTGGGGCGAGCAGCAGGTCGAGGTGGCAGGCGGGTGAGGGGGAGAGAGAGGATGGGGAAGGGAGAAGGCGGTATTGATAAAATGGCGGCATCTTACCATATAATTCCGGGTCCATTATTGGTCGGCTCCAGCGTGTGTGTTTACACATCATTATGCGCACTCTAACGGCCCAATCATGAACTAACAAACACGGGCCGTGGACGCGAGGTGCTTTTGTGCACATAATGGAGGGAGTCGGGCCGCGCGGCGTGGCTTCTGCCCTGGGCGCTCGCCGCCGCCTCCGTCGCCTCCGCCGCCGCTGCCCCTGCACGGTGGTTGGGACGTCGCGCAAAGCGGACAAAATTCACATGCAGACAAAGTTTCATTCGTCCTGAAAAAATGTAGCTATATGATTGATTGATCGATAGTGATTCCGGGGGCGTCAACTACTGAGGTCATTAGTCCCGTAAATATAGTGCATGATTTTTTCATCGGGAGGTGGCGGTGATCTTCACCCACTGGATAGCGAGATCCAGCGCCGACCTACCATCGACTAGCGGAGTTTTCCCTAACCAGGTATCTCCCACCAGCGGGGCACCGCACCAGCCGGGACAATTTCTAAGACCACGACTGGTCTTCTGGTAGGGTAGTGCATGTTAGTGTATGTGTGTAAGGGGTGAGGATAGGACAAGAAAGGGAAAGGAAAGATCGCGCGCGGTCCGTGGCCCGTTTGTTAGGCATTCGCCTGGTGTTGATCGGAGAAATCACGGAAAACTTCCAATCAGAGCAGTCAGCCACTAGAAATTCTTTCCAGCCAGCGACTGAATTCGATCTAGCTGAAAAGTTAGTGTCGAAAATCCTGCCGCCGTCGGGACTCCAACCTAGGACCTCCCAGTCAGTGGCACTTCGGTGACATCAGTTGACGCACAGAGCCACCGCTCCGGGTCTATACGACGACCAACCGGTGGTAAGTCTTCATAAAACGCGACGCCTCATGGATAGCGAAGATTCCGAGGACAAAATTTATGATTTAAAAACTGCCTAATTGACATGATTCACGAGTTTATGAAAAAGGAAAATGTCAAATATTCCATGTTCAGTAATATGTTTTTATGTTTTTGTTCATTGTTAATTAGAAAACCCTGCACAATTCAGGAATGTTTTACCAGCAAGATAATGAATTTATAATTAAAATTTTTCAGTATTCATTCATGTGAGAAAATAATGAGAAATACCGAGAGGATATACGATTTTATAACTATATTTGCTTTTTCATCTATTTTTTGAATATTTTTTGCAATAATTGTAAGTCATGACTATTAAAAAGTAACAGAAATACTTACAAAAATGAATACATTGCGCAACATGGATGTTGAATTAGTATGGACAAACATACAAAGAAATATTTCGTGAAAGTTTCAGATTTTACTTCTTCCTTCTTATGAAATTAACTTTTAATAATATAGTCTTAGGTTAATGAAGAAGAAAGGATCGCTCTGTAACTGAGCATCCGCTTGATTCACATAACTAGCCATAGAAAATGTGGAAAATATCGATCCGAGCCTTCAGACAATGGCCAACTGCAACCCAGGCATACCCAGGCACTGGCCGACTGCCACGTAGACCTTTAGTGGCATGATAAATCTACACAGTAAATAGGCACTCGAGTTCAGAATCTTTTGATCTAAGAAGCCACAGTTGCACATTCCATTTTATTGAAACAATATACCTACGACCTGACAGCAAAACTAAAGCCTTCGACAATCCTTGTCCAATCAAATCCTATATTCGCTCAGACAGGAAACGACGCAAACAGTGATAAAAAGAAAGACATTCGTGGTTGGTCCCTGGCAGCAAATGGAAGCCAAACATACGAAGAAGATTTAGGCAAAAAACCCAAGAACCTAATAACAAAGCCCATAGCTGGGTCAACGTGTAGATTTCATAGCACGGGGATTGAGCCTCAACAATTACAGAGAGACCAAGAGACTTCTACTGAGACTTACTAATTTTTTAAATTTTATACAGAAAAATAGGTCTTTTTTTATTAATCGTCTATTATACTTTCTATTTTTTATTTTATTAGTCTGTATTTTTGAATGAATTTTCTGTAAATTCTTACATACGTAGTGATCTTTTTTTTTTGTACATTTCATTACTATTACTTACGTGTAATTTGCTACTTTACGAAGATCAAGTGTTTGTAAATTGATCGATTCAGTATCAATAAAGTAAAAAAATGAAGAATATGTTTGGTCCCTTTCTTTCCCGATCCGGGCCACCGCGCGCCGTTGCCGTCGCCGTCCCCGCCGGGAACTTGAACGCGGGAACAAGGCGGCACCTCCAGCGCGGTGCGGCTTCGCGGCCGCCGCTCCGAGCGCCCTGCCTTGCCGCGCGCCATTTCGCCCCCTAATGCCACTCTAACAAGGCTCAGGAGAGGGGAAGGTGTGTATTAGCATCCTTTGCCGGATTCAATGTTTTACTTTCTCGCATTTTTACGTGTATACGGAGTAATATTACGTAGTATAGAGGAAGTTATGTAATGCCGCGGAAAATTGATTTCGTGATTTCAACGGAAAAACAAGTTTTGGGGTCTGTACTGATTTTTTTCAAAACGTCCACCCATCTGTCCGTCCGTCTGCCCGTCCGTCTATCCGTCCGTCCGTCCGTCCGTCCATCTGACCGTCCGTCTGTCCGTCTGTCCGTCCGTCCGTCCATCTGTCCGTCCGTCTGTCTGTCCGTCCGTTTGTCCGTCCGTTTGTCCGTCCGTCTGTCTGTCCGACTGTCCGTCCGTCCGTCTGTCCGTCCGTCTGTCTGTCCGTCTGTCTGTCTGTCAGATGTACGTGAACAACACTAGCGCCTAAACTAAGCGTGGGTTTCCCCCCCCTGTCGATTTGGCCTCACTCGAGGCTCTGCGATTTTGAAAAACATTCATTAATTTTTTTGAATATGTGTGTTATTTTTACTGATTTCAATCAGTGGTGTTTACTGGTTCTTTCAGACGTCAGATTTAAGCATTTTGTTCGTTTGATTATATTGATTGGAATTTATTAAATTTTAATGTGTAATTTAATATATTTTATGTTATTGGCTTCACAGGAACCTTAACACAAGGGGTGATATGTGATTTACATGAAGTTTGATCGACTTAACGGAGGTTTAGGAAAAATATTGTAATTAAAAAGATCTTTGTAAACCAAGCAGCAGTTATTCGTAATCTTCGTAAACCATGTAGCCGTTCTTCATAAATAGAGTAGTCGTTTTTGTTATTGCTCTTCATCGCTACCGTATAAAGGAATGTGAAAATCGTGTCTTTCTGATCACTAAAGAGACAAATTCCGGCGAGACAAATTGTTACCCTGCACGTGCGTTCACCAATACTGAAAATGCTCACCACACAAAGCATCCGGTTCGTATATCATTGCATTATCCACTGACCTGATCTCCCCCCACAATAATTCACGCCCTCCCGGAATCCTTCTTCGAAAAAATAATGAATATTAAAGAAGCACGTGAAGAAATGGTAGTTGAGTCGTATCCAGTAAAACAAGAGAACAATAAATTACACCTCGCGAGTTGCGCTTACCAAATTGTTCCGGAGAGGGGAGGCGGGCGGGGAGGATTATGGTTTTATTTGTGCCCCCCGCGCCCTCTCGGGGAGAATGACTCTTGAGGAATCCAGGTGCGCATAGACACAAGTTCACGCGCTCCCCGCCACTCCGCCCCGCCCCGCCCCGCTGCGCTCCGCGCCTCGCCCCCCCCTCCCGCTCGCGGCTAATCTGATGCGAGTATCGCCCCATCGCCCTTTAGCCTCCAGTCCGGTCGCCCAATTGCAGGCGAGATATTCCTAAACGTGTAATTTCTTCGTTTTGTTACAAAAAGCTAACGGCAAGACAAATGTGTAAAATATTCTCCTGTGTAAAGAGGAAAGATCGTTCGGACGTATTGAACCCATCAATATGTCGTTAAAGCCGGGGTAATCACGGGTAATTGTAGTGCTATTGTTTGTTTCAGGGAGAGAAGTGTGCTTTTTATGGGCGGCCCGCCTTCGAACAATGTGTGCCGCGCCGCGTTCCCCATTGACGAACGGCTTCACACAAATTACACGCCTTGATTCAATAGACACCGACGGCAGCGGCGGCGGAGGGGCGGGGCGGGGCGAGAGAGGAGTGGCGGGGAGGCAACACGCTCGGCGCGGCAAATTCCACGCGATAAGGCGGGGCGGGGCGTCGTGGGGCGGGGTAGCGCGGGGTGGGACAGCGTGGGGCGGGCTGGGTCGGGGCGGGACGGAGCGGAGCAGCGCGGGACGGGGCGGCTGGGGGCGGGGCAGTGCGGAGCAAAACGGCGCGGGCCGGCGCGGGGCGGGGCGGGCTGGCGCGGGGCGGGACGGCGCGGGGCGACGCGGGGCAGGGGGCGCGGGGCAGGGCGGCGCGGGGCAGGGCGGTGCGGGGCGGGGCGGGCCGGCGCGGGGTGGACCGGCGCGGTGCGGAGCGGCCCGGGGCGGGGCGGCGCGAGGCGGGGCGGGGCGGGGCGGGGCGGCGCGAGGCGGGGCGGGGCGGGGCGGCGCGGGGCGGGGCGGGAGGCCTCGGCGGAGACGGTGGTGGCGAGGCGCCGGGGGCGGAGTGCCTACTGTAGGCCGTAATAACACGCCTGTGCAGACGTGCCGAGCATGCTCACCACCCTTCCCCGATCTCCTCACCCTTCCTCTCCCCAGCCCCGCACGCTTTACGACCCCCACCTCCACCAACCCACCTCCCCTCAATAAGCAGGCGCGGACTCGGAGCCGGCTCTCCGCAGAGCGCGCGCGGATTTCGCGCAGACCGCAAAGCGGGTGCGTATCCGACGGCGTTTTCCAAACACATCGTATATTCAAACAAGGAAGCCGATGCTGCTGCTGCTGCTGTTGCGGCGGCGGAGTAAACGGCTCCACGCGTTTACGACGCGCCCGGCCCCGCCCCCTGCGCGCGCGGCGCGGGGCGGCGCGGCGCGGCGCCTTGTGTTCCACGTGCTAATTCAAGCCGCGCGCCGGCGTGCGGGCGAGAGTTCGTGTCGACGCCGCCTTAACAAGCTTCGCTCCCACATCCCGCGCTGGGCGGCAGCCGCGGAGGTGCAGGCGGGGAGCTGGAGGTAGAGAAGGAGAAGGGAGAGACAAAGGTGCAAAGGTGGAAGTGCCGAAGTCAGAAGGTGGGGTGGAACCGCTGGTGGCGGTGGGATGGAGGTAGCGATAGCGGTAACGGTGGTGGTGGCGAAGGTGGTGAGTGGTGATAGTGGTGGTGGTGGTGATAGTGGCGGCGGTGTTGGTGGCGGATTTGGCGGTAGCGGTAGCGGTAGCGGTGGCGATGGCGGTGGCGGTGGCGGTGGCGGTGGCAGTAGCGGTGGCGGTAGCGGTGGCGATGGCGGTGGCGGTAGCGGTAGCGGTAGCGGTGGCGGTAGCGGTGGCGGTAGCGGTGGCGGTAGCGGTGGCGGTGGCGGTGGCGGTAGTGGTGGCGGGGGTGGGGGTTGTAGCGGTGGCGGTGGCGGTAGCGGTGGCGGTGGCAGGCACGGTGGCGGTGATGGTGGCGGTGGCGATGGCGGTGGCGATGGCGGTAGCGGTGGTGTTCCAGCGAGGGCGGCGGTGGCAGTGGGGGCGGCGACGGTGGCGGTAGCGGTAGGGGTAGTGGTAGCAATTGCGGTAGTGGTGGCGGTGGCGGTGGCGGTGGCGGTGGCGGTGGCGGTGGCGGTGGCGGTGGCGGTGGCGGTGGCGGTGGCGGTGGCGGTGGCGGTGGCGGTGGCGGTGGCGCTGGTGGTGGCGGCGACGTCCGGCAGGAGAAGAGCCGTTGAGGGACGTGGCGAGCGTCATGTCTGGTGATTGACCCAAATTTGCGCTGTTGCGGTGCACAGTTCCACCGCGGTCCGGCTCAGCTTCACGCCCTCCCAGAACGCGCAGCGATGCAGATCTGTGGGATTCGCTGCGCTGGATGCACAGATACAGCGATTCGTTGCGAAGTGTCGCGTTTTCGAATACTGATTGTATTGCTAAATATAATCAAGTGAGTCTTCTGAAGCTACAAAGGAAGTCATAATTTCAACAGATGTCGCGACTTTATCACTCAATCCGTTTTACGGTGGATCTATAACAGGTAATGTTTAGCACTCGAACACAACACATGATCCACGCAGTAGCAGGTGGTAGTTTCTTTCGAGAGAGAGTCTCAATATGATTCCGAATTCTTTATATTCTCGTTGTACCCAATATTCTGTTGTACCCAAGTTTGCGGGTTCAAACCCGATCAAAGCTGTGATTATTTAAGGACGGAAAAATCCTTCGTACGACTTCCTTCGGAGGGGAAGTAAAGCCGGCTGTCTCATGTTGTAGATGTACTGCATGTAAAAGATCCTCAAGCCTAAAAGAAGCCTCTGAGCTAAATTCAAAATCGCCTGTTTCGTCGCCCAAGATAATACCTCCTTTCTAGTAGATGGTGAAAGGAGTGTATCGAGATTTGCGTGGTCAGACGGAAGAGCGGGCCTGACAGCCCGAGTCTCGGCACGTAAAATAAGGCATTAACTAACTAAACAGCAAAAGAATCACCAACAACAATAGCGACAGCAAAATCACTATTAACAGCCACAGGAGGACTCACAACCACAACAGCATGAGCTACAACAACGTCAAGAGGATACACAGAAACAACAGTAGCATCATCATTCACAACATATTTTCCCTTCTGTGTATCCTCGCACACAACACCACTATATCCCCACGGGGCATTTAGGTCTCCAGCGGATGAGCGGTTGGAGATGAAGAATGAAACGCTTTATGGGCAGATCGTGCTCGCTGCTTTCACCGATGCGGTGGTGTGTGGGAGGGAGTGGGGGGGGGAGGAGCGATCGCGTGAAATATGACGCGCGATGGGAAGCGAGTGTGATGGCCTCATACGCATCCTTTTCAGGGGAGCTGCAATGCGTGCCAATCGAAAATGGCCGCTTGCGACGTCCCGGGGCGCTCGGAGGCGGCCCCGACGTCTGTAAATTCTCGCGGGAAGCGCTTCGCCGTGGCGTGTGTCCGACGCGTTTCGATTGGGAATAATGGCGATGAGCTTGGCTCCTCGCACGTGACGTCACGGGCAAGCGCCGTGTAACCGCCGCGTGGGCGTTGGAAACGAGACCGCGCTAAGCAAACATTGTCGCACTCGGGTGTGTTGAATTCTTGGGCAGGTTGGGGAGGGATTGCGATAGACGTTGAAGTGGAAGGGAATCGAGAAGGGGATCGAGTTCATTAATCTTCAATTTGTTGCGCTCAAATAGTTTCATCATTATTCGTGTGGGGCCTCTTGTTGTGTCTTGTCGTGTGGGGTCCTTTTTATATGTACGAGAATTGTATTCTTTCGTCTACGAGAATTGACACAGCAAATTAAGTATGTGTTATACTTTACTTCAATATTTCATTTTCTAAGCAAAGGAACCGGCGAGAGGGTTCAGGGATTCAACTGATATCACTGCAGCCCCTTTGACCGGAAGGTTCTTGGTCCGAGTGCCGACGGTGGCAATATTTTCGACACTAACTTGTCAGTTAGGTCAAATTCAGTCATTGTCTGGAGGAGAATTCTAGCGGACGGATGCTCTCATCGGTAGTTTTCCGTGGTGTCTCCGATCAACACCGGGCGAAGGCCGGGGCAGTACCCTACCAAACGGGCCACGGACCGCGCGCGATCTTTCATTCCTCTTCCTTATCCCATCCTCTCCACTTACACACTCTAACATGCACTGCACTACCACACATGCCGGGAGACCGGTCGGGTGCTTAGAGCTTGTCTCGGCTGGGGTGGTGCCCCTCTGATGGGAGGCACCTGGTTGAAGGAAAGCCCGCTTCTGACGGTAGGTCCGCGCCGGATCTCGTCATCCAGCGGGAGAAGATCACCGCCCGAGGAAATCATGCACTGCACTTACGGACTAATGACCTAAGCCTTTGACGCGCTCGGAATAACTAACAACCAACCAACCAAGTAAATGCAAGGGCCATTCTCTACTCTCTAGTTCATGAACATTTCAAAATTTGAAAGACTTATTTCTTCGTGAGCGGCCTCTTTTTTCCCTTTGAAACTCATTCTTCCTGATTCTTAACAGGATGTCACTAATCTCACATTTGTCTGACTGGCACGTGCAAACACGCACGCAAAGACTCGCACATGGAACGGAATTGTAGCGCCGCCACTACCGCTGACATCACTGATGACCGCACTAAATGACCTTTTTTGCAGGAAGACATTAAGCAACAAACTGGGCTCTGACTTCCGGAGTGTTTAATTTTATTTATTTGTAGTTTAGGTAATGAAGCATGCACACTAATTTTGAGAAAATAGAACATTCTGTAATATCGACACGTTCATGTAATATATTTATAAGACAGGCTAAAATTCACTTAATGCAATATCTTTCTGCAGGTAATAAAAACGAATTATCACGAAACCTAATTTAATACAAATCAATCAGTTTGAAAATAAAATTAATTAAAA
>BLKR01007788.1:0-31148 GCA_011170035.1 Teleogryllus occipitalis
TATTGAATATTGCATAGCAATTACGAATAATACGTGAAAATATATGATGTTGATGCAACACTTGTTTTGAACATAAAACACTTTCTAAATAGTATGTATAGTAAGATAAACTTTATTTAGGTGAGTAAACTTAGACCATTCACTTTGATTCTCTAAATTAAAACTTGACGTAACTGAGAACAGTGTCGTCATAAGAGTTATTATGATACATATATACTTTATTTTTAAAATCTTAGGCCCCGAAACGCGCCTCGAATTAATTATTAATATAATAGCAACAGTTATTTATATTTAATATAATTTCATAATTATTTCCAAAGAACCGGAACGCCGTTCCGTCGCGTACCAACAGAAATCACGCCTTTTATATACAGGATATTCGGGGAAGAAATGTCGAATCTTCGAAAAATAGCTGTTAAGACAATTTTAAGCTTATTTTGTTTAATAAACTACACGGATATTCCAAACGGCTAAGCCGCAATAAACATTCAAAAGTTGGTTTGGATATGTTTTCTAGGCAACCATTTGCGTTGTAGAAGCATATAAACACTTCATTAATATCTAAATTGTTTATGATTAACAAAATAAATGAATACATTTGATCAGAAAGAAAAATTTACCTAGAAATAAAAAAGCACCCAATTTTCACAGTTCGACTGCTTTTTTTATTTCTCGGTTAATTTTTTCTGAACTAATATATTAATTTATATTGTTAATAATAACATGTTACATGTTTCTGGTCTGTTTACATGATTCTAGAAGGCAAAGTTTTGCGTAGAAATCATATTTTCAAACCAACATTTGCGTGTTTATTGCAGATCAGCCATTCAAAATATATATGTAGTTTATTAGACAAAGTATGATTAAAATTGTTTAAACAGCTTTTTTCAAACTTTCGACGTTTCCTTCCCCGATACTCTTTATATCCATGCTTCTTTAAAACCAAAAACAATAATTTGCGTACTGCAAAATAATTAATTAAACTCATGGCAGTAGAATTGTTAACATAAGTACTGTCACACATCTTTCGCAGGATAAGGAGTAAAATTTAAAGAAAATTATAGTTCACATGAATTTTGACAAATTGCGTCTTACTTTCTATGATATTCAAATGGTAACATTATATTACAATATTCAATTGGTTAACAATTTTGGCTAAAGAGTCTTGTTTGATAATTCTCCAATTTCGTATTGTAATAAGATATCTTATGATATTCATGTCGTAAATAACTATTTGACAACTATTATGTTTAGTGTATGTGTCTAGCAGGTTTTGCATTATTCTGAGCAACTGGATCATACGAATCACGTTTACTACGTTATTCACACAGGAGCACATGAATCTCAAAAAAGTATTTAATAATATAATCCTTGCTGAGGAATCAACGTTTTATTGATGATTTTAATTTTGAAAATTTTCATTAGCTGGGATGTTTAAATATAGGTATCACATGTAATTACATGTCTGTTAAACACGATAGCATTATATGAAGCAAGAAACATTGTTTTTCATTTGATCATTCAACTTCATCAGTCACTGAAAATTACTTTAATTTTCTCTGCTTATCAGTTTTTTAATCTCAGATCTTCTATGAAGACATGAATTATATAACATCGTAGATATTTGAGTGTTTTTAAAATAATAACGTGAATAAATGCTTATATTTATTGAATTGGTTTTATAATAACCTGTAAAAACATGGATTTTCTGTTGGTTTTGGGGATGTTGAAAACATTCAAATAGTAAAGGCAATGTTAAGCTGGTGACCTTTAACATTGTTTATTTGATATTTTTCTTAGGGATAGTTTATAATGGTTAAACGTTTTCGAAGAGTGCATCTTAGATACCTCGAATGGCCCGTTTCCGTTTAATCAACCGCTACGTTCTCCCTGTACAGATGGTCGTGCAAAATTCAAGGTTTTGATAGATTCGTAGAATGGCGGCCAACAAACCACCTTCGAATTTTGACGATACTGAAATGTAGTCTGTGTTGGGAAGGTCATATCACTTGACCACCAAGTTCGTTCTATGTATTTTCACTGGGAAATGCTAGAGCATTGATGTTTACTAAACTGTAAACAAACGCTAAATCTCTTTGAATTGTTATAACATCTGTTTTGCTTTCTTTTAGTAATATCAACTCGTTTTACCAAATACGTGAGTTTGTTATATTTTTACACGCTACAATAATTTAATTTTACAATTATTTATTTTCAAGCATTTAGGAATTCATGAAATTTCATTGAAACTTTCGCCAATCTAAAACCTTTTAAATGTATATTAAATATATTAATTTTGTTTAAAAGTATGTATTAACAATGCGTAGATTTAGCACATAAAGCTCTGATTTGAATATTATACAATGAAATCATCAAATTAACAGTTTTAGAAAGGAATGATAAATTGAATTGAAAATATTAACTTAAAGTTTATATACGTTTATTTAGAAATTTCTATACTTGTGTAAATATCGTGATGTGTGATTCTACTCATGTGATCTTTCAAAACACAAAATTGAATATTTCTGTATTTGAAAACCTTAACACTACATTCATCCAATCCAGTGCAGTTTATAGCAAACAGCTAAGCAATATGTTTCCCTATTTTTTAATGGTAATGGTTAAACAAGAGGAACAAATAGTTTCTGACTCTCGGTGTTAACAGGGGACTTAAAAAAAATTAATAATACAGTTATTCGGTTGCTCAACATACCTTTCATAGAAAAACAGAAACAATTGTTTGGACGTAATGCACCTTGAAAAATATTTTTTTTATAATCAATTTCTTTCCTATTTGATAAATATATCGACTTGCAAATTGTAGGACTTAAAAGAGAATATAAAACCAAATAAAAGTTATGTTCATACTCGCCGTAAAAATACGAATTTAGCATAATTAAATTGGCCACAGAATTTGTTTACAAGCAAGTGCATTTTAAGCGTACGTGGCATGCAAAAGCGCGGCATTGGAGAACTGTTTTTTCAGTATGCCCATCCCACGCTATTCTGCTAGCGCGAATGAATTAAGCGCAAACAAATGGGGTCTACTAAGATGTTAATTTCTTATAAACAATTACATATATCTCGAGAACGAGATAAAATAGCACCGAACGGATTCCGGAATTTTGCATCACATTTAAACGCCATTCAGATTAGACAATAAAAAAAGTTGCAACAATTGCAAATTTATAAACAATTTCAAAATTTTGCAAATCTAAAGGGGGGAGAGTCTCTCGATGTCCCAGAACCAAAAACAGCGAATTAACAATTTTGCAACAATTTATAATTTTATAAACAAATTCGAAATATGCGTTAGAACGGCCGGGAAGGCTCCGCAAATTGTGCCTGAAATGAATATCTCAAAATAGCAGTTTGTCAGGAGTTACAAATCGATTACTAAAAGTTAGAATAATTGTTGCTAAAATGATAAATATTTACTGGTCTATAGACAATCATTCTGGACGGAAAACCCCGCTTAGAAATATTTTTTTCGTCGTGGCGTACGCGCAGGCAAACTATCTCCTTCGGCAGGAAAATATGACGATATTTCCGTCTCGTACGTAAACGAACTAGCCCCCTCCCCCTGAGACAGCGTTCTTTCTGCCCCTTGGGATGTTGCACCAATCACAGACAACTGTGGTTCTACCTGCTAGCGATTGGTCAACAAGTCCCTCCCCCTGCCCTCCCCCAGGCCGAGGGGTGTCCAAGTTTGTCGGCGCGGTGTGGAAGATAGAATTTTGAACGACATTTTTTCTGAGGGAGAGGGTACATGTACAATACATTTAATAACGGATTTTGCGGATTCGGTGGTATAACGGTCAGCGTACCGGACTGTTGTACCAGAGTTTGCGATCGAAGCCGTCGATTTTTAAGGGCGAAAAAACCTTCGTACGTCTTCCTTCGGTGGGGAAGTAAAGCTGGCTACCCTATGTAGTATATTTACTGCATGTAAAAGATCCTCAAACCTAAAAGAAGCCTCTAAGCAAAATTGAGATCCGCTTGTTTCGTCGCCCAAGATAATACCTCCTTTCTCCGCTATGTGGTGAAAGGAGCGTAGCGAAATTTGCGTGGTTACACGGAAGAGCGGGCCTGATGGCCCGAGTTTCGCCACGTAAAATAAGGCATTAACTTAACTAATTACGTGTACATCAAATTTAATTATGTATACAATTAAATTTAATGTACACAAATAAGTTAACTGTCGTACATTAAATCCACATTGATTTAAATTTAAGCATTAAATTTAATGTACATTCATCTCTCTTTAATGTACAAGGTACATTAAAATTCATCTACAATCGTACATTAAATTTTGATGTACAAGGTACATTAAGATTCATGTACAGTCGTACAGTAAATTTAATGTAATTTCTGACAGGGTACGCCGAGTGTGTGTTTCGTCAAACGTCGCGATCTCACCCACGCTGTTGCGGAGCCGCGCCGAGGAGGTCGCCGGTCCGCTCCGCCGGGCCAGGCCTGGCCCGTCCGCCGACCCACGGTCCTTCCCGTCCGCCAGGCAGCAGCCATCTGCCCCTTCGGCGCGTGCCTGGCGGAGACCACCCCCACCGGGCGCGTGCCCGTGGCTCCGCTTTGCGCACGCGCCCGCCCTCCCGTCATGCGATCGCGTCGGGCGCACATCCGCTTGCGCACCATCCCCGCCGTGCGCCAGCGGAAGAAGGGACGCCCGCCATCTCGGTGCGCAACGACGATGACGCGACGGACGCTGAGCGCGCGCGCGCCGGGTCGGGTCGGGTCGGGTCGCGCAGTCGCACTTGCATCTCGCCGCCCCCTCGGGGACGGCTGCGTCAGCGCGCGCGACCGACGCGCCGCGGACGGCGACGCACGCGCCTGTCCATTGTGCAGCGCGCGCGCGCGCCGCGTCATTAGCACATAATGGCGCCGCCCCGCGCCTCGTTTGCAAGGCGGCGGGCGCGCGTCACCGGCGCCTTGATGCGCGCGAGTGCGGCGGCCGCCGCGGCGTCACCGCCCGCCTGCGCCAGCGCCGGCGTCCGCGTCCGCGCCGGCGTCCGCGCCAGCGCTCGCGCAGCGCCGACGCTATAAGCAGAAATCGCCCCTGCGGAACCTCGCAGTACTCTTTCTTGCCTCGACCGGGAGAGGTGGCTCAGTGCTCTATCTATAAGCAGAAATCGCCCCTGCGGAACCTCGCAGTACTCTTTCTTGCCTCGACCGGGAGAGGTGGCTCAGTGCTCTCACGATCTATAAGCAGAAATCGCCCCCGCGGAACCTCGCAGTACTCTTTCTTGCCTCGACCGGGAGAGGTGGCTCAGTGCTCTCACGATCTATAAGCAGAAATCGCCCCCGCGGAACCTCGCAGTACTCTTTCTTGCCTCGACCGGGAGAGGTGGCCCAGTGCATCGACTGATGTCACTGCAGCGCCTTTGTCTGGGAGGTCCTACGTTCGAGTCCAGACAATGGCAAGGTTTTAGACACTATTTTGTCAGCCGCTGACTGGGAGGTACTGGGGTTTGAGTTCCGACGGTGGCTGGATTTTCGTTGCTAGCTAGATAGATCAGTTGATTTTTCAGTCGCTGGCTGGAGGAGAATTCTAGAGGCCGGCTGATCTGATCGGTAGTTTTCCGTGGTTTCTCTGATCATCACCAGGCGAATGCTGGAGCAGAACTCTAACAAACGGGCCATGAAGCGTGCGCGCGAGCGATATTTCCTACATCTTACTTGTCCTATCCTTATCCCTGACACACAATTACACTAACATTCACTACACTAACACATATGCCGGGAGATCAGTTGGGAGCTTTGAGTTTGTGCCTGAGGCGGTGCCACGGTGGTGGCAGATGCCGGATTGCGGGAAATCCCGCTAGTCATCGGTAGGTCGGTGCCGGACCTCACCATTCAGCGGGGGAAGATCACTGCCACTGCCAGATGAAAAACATGCACTATACGTACAGGACTAATGACCTTGGTAGTTGACGTGCTCGGAATCACTAACAACTAACCAACCAACCAACCAACCAACCCCAACCTTAACCTTTCTTGCCTCGTCCTGACTCCTTGTCTCGCTAACCAATTGCTTCCGAAAGGATCCCCGGAAACCGTTCCTGACCGCTTCTGATCAAATTAGCTGGTCGTGTTGTAGGTCATCTCGGAATGCAGTAAATGAGAAGAATTAATTTAAGATGGTAGTAATACAGAAATATCTCTTTGCCAATGAAGTTGATGTCCAACTACATTTGGTTTTTTCGTTCTGGAGTTATAAGGATCGGTATACAGTATAGGTTGGAAATCCTTTTTAGAGAATAATTGCCAATAATGTAAAACATAACGAATGATTATATCGCTTATTGATTCAAGAGCTGTTTTTCAAAGTGACATATCTCCATTTCCGTTTCTTTTCTACTTTTGCTTATCAATAAGTTATGAAGACGCTTCTCCCTCTGCCGCCAAATATACTGTTCAAAAATTGCGTTTCTCCTATGTTAAACGGTATCCAAAAATCGACAAATCCGATCTTGAACCAGAAGTTAGAATTTGAATACTTTCCTTTCCTGAAAAATTGTATTTCTTGGAGACAGATCAGATTGTAAATATGCTCTTCAAATATATAATTTTTTCTCTTCGAATACAAAAATTGGAAATATGCTCTTTTGTACCAACGACCAAGAGGAGTTCTTTTTTATCCCAATAGGCACGGATTGTTTCTGAGAGCAACTGATAATAGAGGTAATAGATGATGATGATAACGTGCGCCAGGAAAGTCTTTGCATTGAATCAGAGGCTCCTATTAAAAATCGCATTTATGTTCGTTGCAGCCTGATCACTGGGAAACAGTTAAATGCGAAAACACTTCTAACATCTGTTTTGATTGTGGTGAGTACACAATTTACATTTTTCATTTGTTACAAGCTGCAGTTCGCGCTACCAATATAATTTCTGTTGCTAGCACTCTCACCAGTCCCTGGTTCCACTGCAGAGAGACTTTCCTGACGCACGGTGTTAGTGATCGAAAGGTGATAGATATATTGTGCTTTACCATATGTAGTCACCATGTACAATGTTTTTTCAGCGTCTAATTATCATTTTTTTACAATTCCAGTACTTTTAGTACTAGAAAAGTACGGAAACACTCCGTGAACTCCGTGAACTCCGTGAACTCCGTGAACTCCGTGAACTCCGTGAACTCCGTGAACTCCGTGAACTCCGTGAACTCCGTGAACTCCGTGAACTCCGTGAACTCCGTGAACTCCGTGAACTCCGTGAACTCCGTGAACTCCGTGAACTCCGTGAACTCCGTGAACTCATCTTATGATACCTCACGTAACACGACTGTCACTTCTACACTGTGATAATTTTAGTGTTGCATTGGAATTTGCTAGCATAGAATGATATCTTGCATGCATGCAGGAGTGAACGATTAAAATTCCATCTGGGTATTCGTAAATGAATTTTATTCGAGGTGAGTATGGATATTATGTAATCATTTTTTTTCGGCGCATTTTCATTATATGTTAAATAAAGTTGGTTACAACATTAACTGAGGAAACCAAAACGTAATCTCCTGCAACACCAGAAGAATGTCGTCCTGTTGAATGTTCGAGCAACAATGTTTTGACGCTGTAGTTTGCGAAATTCTGCTTTTGAACATTCGTACCAAGAGTTTTCGACTGTGATAAATCAACGATTCGTAAGAGTCTAGTTTATTTCTCATTATGAAGGATCTGTATTATTTCTTAGTAAAATATTGTCCTCGTTTGAATATTATTTTTCTTTTCATCAGAGCACCTTTTCATAATTTCATTTTCGTGTTGTATTATTTATATTGATTACTCATTTATTAAGTAAAATTTTACTTTATTAAATGGAAATAAAATATTACACATGAGTGAGAGTAATGTTTGCGTTTATTAAAAATACAAACAAGAAATTTAAAGAAAATGAAAAACTATTGTGTATATGCAATGAAGTAGTCAATTTTACCCTAAAAACTACTACTACTATAATAATAATAATAATAATAATAATAATAATAATAATAATAATAATAATAATAATATATTTATTTATTCTTTTTTATGTAGATATATAACTAAAATAAATAAATAAATAAATAAATAAATAAAATATGAATGGCAGTAAATCAAAACTTTCAGATCACATTCTTGAAACGAAGGTGAGTATGCATACGACTTTTCCCTTTTGTGACGTCTTTTCGATGATACATGTTGCTGGGATGCTTCAAACCTCTTCATATAAAAATATTGTTTTTTGTTTTAATGACATTATTGCATAAAATAGATAGCCATTTTACAAACTATGTTATAAGTATGTTTTAAAATATCGAAAAGATTTGATATCTTAATAGTATAGCTGTGCACTTAGTAAAACGTGAATGTTACAATCAGAAGTACCGTTAAACACACTGTTCTCAAGGGTGTTCAGAAGACACTTCTTTGTTTGGAGATTTCGTTATCGGTAAATTTACTTCTTTCAAGGTCTTGGGTATACGAAATGTTTGACTTTGTCAGTTAGCGAGTGTAATTCCGGGCGTTCTAATTTGTTCAAATCACCCTTGGTAATTATCGATATTAACTGTGAATGGGTTAGAAATATTGTTTCTAAATACGGTTTCAAAGGCATTACGCAGTAACTCAATTTTGTCTCCTGCCCTTGATAACAACATCGCGTTGAATAACTGTTTTGGTTTCAGCAACCTTGAAAACAAAACTGTGTATGCTGAATTCGTGTTATACAATCTATTCTATGCAACGAGTAGAAGAAGATTCTCAAGTCATGAGTTGGCTCGGAGGCAGCTTTGCTGTCGTCTGCACAGCGAATCGGACCAGAAATTCTTAGGTTTCGAGTTACGATGGTGGCGGATATTCAAAACTAGCCACATAGCGAGGTCGAATTCAGATGCTGACTGGAGGAAAATCGTAGCGGCGCGCGGTTCCGCTTGGTAGTTTTCCGAGTACTACCAGCGAAAGCCGGAGTATTATGAAACGCGCCATGGACCGATTTTTCTTTCTCCTCATTGCCCTCTCTTCTCCACTTACAGACACGCGCACACGCACACGCGCACACGCACACACGTACACGCACACACGTACACGCACACACGTACACGCACACACGTACACGCACACACGTACACGCACACACGTACACGCACACACGTACACGCGCACACGTACACGCACACACGTACACGCACACACGTACACGCACACACGTACACGCGCACACACGTACACGCGCACACACGTACACGCGCACACACGTACACGCGCACACACGTACACGCGCACACGTACACGCGCACACACGTACACGCGCACACACGTACACGCGCACACACGTACACGCGCACACACGTACACGCGCACACACGTACACGCGCACACACGTACACGCGCACACACGTACACGCGCACACACACACACGCGCACACACACACACGCGCACACACGTACACGCGCGCACACACACGCACGCGCGCACACACGCACACACACACACACACACATTTCCACTTTCTTACAGGTAGGTAGGGAGCTTAGATGAGGTCCCGGCTGGAACGATATCCCGTAGGAGGTGACTAGGGCCCAGATTTTAATGACCTAAAAATCAGCGAAATATGCGAGCATTTATGACCTAAAACCTATATAAATATGACCTTAAAAAATAAAATATCACGCCATACACGTTTATTTTTTAAAAATTCCTGTTGATTTTTTAAGTATAACATAAATACAAAATTCACTCAAGAACAGATTGTGAGGATGTTACATGCGGTTTGCTGTCGTTGGAACTAACTAGCATTTAAAAAATGCTTGGATACGCAGCAATATGTTGTACACTTTTTCAGCCACATGACCACGAGCTCGACCTAACTCACTCCGCTCAAATTCACTTGCGTTTCAAATAATCACTTGTGAGGTTATTGTTGAGCTTATTTGTGACAATTTCACTTGATACATTGTCATGCGAGACACATTTTCAAGCCCTTTATTCTTGTGTCTTCAAAAATATGACATGCGTATGCATTTTGGGAAAAAATTGGCCAAAATATGACCTTTTACTAAAAACGGTCCTTAAAAATATAAGAAATATACTCATTTATGGCAACATTTGGCCAAAATATGATCTTTTACTGAAAACGGTGTGAATATGACTTTATATGCACAATAAAAATACGTTTTGCTAATCGACAATACCTGGATTCGTGCATAAATTGTTTTAAAGTTCACCCGAAGGTTCAGAAGAAATAAATGACTTGTCATTAAAATCCGGGCCTTGGAGATGTCACCTAGAGGGTCGAAACCCGCAAACCCGCAAGCCGACATATAGACCAGGAGAGATGACTCATAAACTCATGTCACTGCAGTGCCTCTCACCGGGAGGTCCTAGAGTTCCACTCCCAAAGGTGACAGGATTTCGACACTAACTGGATAGCTAGCTCGTTTTTAGCCGCTGTCTGGAGAAGAATTCTAGCAGCTGGCGGTTTTGATCAGTAGTTTTCCGTGGTTTCTTCGATCGTTACCAGGCGAATGCCAGAGCAGTACCCTACCAACCGGGCCACGGACAGCGAGCGATCTTTCCTTCCCATTTCTTGTCCTGTCCTCACCCCTTACAGACATTTATATGCACTACATTACCACACATACCGGGAGACCGGACGGGAGCTTGAAGCTTGCCCCGACTGGAGCGGTACCGGAGGGAGAAACGTGGTTGGGGAAACTCCCGTTAGCCGTCGGTAGGTCGGTTTCGGTTTCCAACGGGGTAATATCACCATCACCACACGCGCAAAAACATGCACTACATTTGTAGGACTAACGACCTTAGCAGTTGACGTGCTCGAAATCACTAGTAATCAATCAACCGACATGTAGTTCGGTGCCATATCTTACGTTCTATCTGGGAGGGACTCCGCCTCCTCTCGGGATACAACATGTACTACACCAACGGGACTAATGGCCAACGCAGTTGACGTGTCTATAAACACTAAGTAATCAAGAAATGAACGAAGAAATGTGTTCTGAAGAATGGATTGTTGTATATAAGAACGTGTGGTGTTACATCTCGTACAAGTCAATTGTAAATCCGTACTAAACAACATCAGATCTACGTTCACCAATAATAACCTGATGTGAAAATGGCTTGCCTCAGCTAATACAAAGAATGAAGATCTTGTTTCCTCAATAAGTTATTTTACTTATTTCTTTGTTAAAAAGACTTTCTTTACTTCTGTTTTTACTATTTATTTCAGTTCTCTAGAGGTTAGACTCGAATGAACACAATGAGTTCAATATCAATTTTATTAATATCATTTGTGCCCCCCATCTTGAAGCTAAACTACTAAGTCCCACTATTTGCATCGATAATACACAATTCATAACTTCTAACAACTCTTTACAAATTATTACAATTTCACGGTACTGTCTTAACCCGTATTCGTCTTTCACCTCAACGACATTCTAACTATCCAACATGTACGGTAGAAAATTGGATTGCGCAGTACTTGGTTTACGCGTGTTTTACAAGACGCTGACATTTTGAAGGTGCATGTGATGCACAGATTATTACGAAATATTTTCAGAATTGGCATGGTCACAATATTTGAAGTCTGGATACCATACCAACTATGTGATTAAAAAATCTTGTCTACTGTTACTTTTTCATTTCACCATTTCCTTACATAAGCATTTAGTATTTTCATCTGAAGTCAAAAGGGCAGGTCCTAAATTTTGGAGTTCATAGATGGGCCAGTAATACTATTGATGTCAACATTGCGCAAAAGTGTCGGGTTTCTTTGAAGAAGTAAAAAATAATAATGTTCTTTATCTTTTTGAAGACATGTTCAGTGAATAATTATTGCTGCACAATTTACTTCTTCTACGTATGGTAGAAAAGCTGCTAATATTGTTGGATCTGGGAGTTTTCACAAACATACGTATCATAAAGAAGTTTTATCAAACTCCTCTTCTTGAAAATGAACCGAGCGTAACTTGCTGTATGTACTAGGCTGCCAGTTGTCTCTTCGCAGAACTCTAATCCACAGTGCTATTATCTTTGTTATGAAGAGAAAAATCATGAAAATTAACCAACATCTTAAAATTTTACTATGTTATCCAAACCATATAAAGTAACTCCATACATTAGAAAAGTAATTCACCCCTTCCCCGAACTATTTGTACAGCAGTAAGCTATATGAGTATTTTTTGCGTAATTTTGTGTCCCACAGAGGCAATTTTTAGTTTTTTAAACCATTTTTTCTTAAAAATGGAACTACACTTTTAATTAGTTTTTGATCTCGGTTAGAGTGAAGGACGTTTAAGAGAATGGTGCAGGTCTCATGTTCGTTGAAATTCCTGACTTTTCAAACATTGAAAAAAATTAATTTTTTTCGGCGTCTTCCTACAACTTCGATGTTAAGCTTTTTTTCTTAATGAAATATTTCATCAAAAACAGATCTTCAAATAAACTCATTTTCAATTTTCCGAATATATAAGAATTTTTTTAGTAATTTGACGTCAAATACAATCGCCCGCTTCTAATTTTCCGCGCTTCATGAATAATTTGAGAAGTGCTTGGAAGCAGTTGGGTGTCAGAATTCAGTTGTAAGTCAGCATTTAAATATTATTTCATATTTCTTTGTTCGTTTCTTACATTCGAGCTTTTGTTATATGTTTACAAATTAATCTTTTAGAAACGACTTAAAACCTATCTGATAATCCTTATTTTTTGTTCTTGTTGGGAGGAATGTAATTGTTTTGAATTGTCTATTGACCTATAGATATATTTTCATTCAAGGAATCCGTAAACTTTAATAGAAATTAGCCCAATCATGTTTTTTCTCTTAAAAAATATAATATAAATGTAACAGGAGAAAAAAAATTGAAAAAATTGAGTAAATTGCCTTGTGTAACGGTATAGCGATGGACATTTGAGAAGTTCATCATTAAACGGCGACAAGATAAGTGGGATTTATTTACTTCTGTGAATTCCGTTCCATTATTGAGACATGATTTAGCAGTATGAAACGTTGTTTTCATTATCGAATTTGTGTCTGAAAGTACCGGGAGCGGTAGCTCAGTGCATCAACTGATGTCACTGCAGCGCCTCTGACCGGGAGGTCCTAGGTTCGAGTCCTGACGGCGGCAGGATTTTCAACACTAGCTTTTCAGCTAGGTCGAATTCAGTCGCTGTCTGGAGGAGAATTCTAGCGGTCGGCTGCTCTGATCGGTAGTTTTCCGTGGTTTCTCCGATCAACACCAGGCGAATGCCGGACCTATCACACGGGCCACGGATCGCGCGCAATCTGTCCTTCCAATTCCTTGTCCTATCCTCTCCCCTCACACACACACAATATCACGCATTACACTACCACATATTCCGGGAGACCGGTCGGGAGCTTAGAGATTGTCCCGGCTGGGGCGGTGCCCCGCTGGTGGGAGAGTCTTTGTTAGGGGGAAACCCCACTAGCCGACGGTAGGTCGGCGCCGGATCTCGCCATCCAGCGGGAGAAGATCACCGCCATCTCCCGAGAAAAAAACATGCACTATACTAACGGGACTAATGACCAGAGCAGTTGACGTGCCCGGAAATAATCATAAATCAATGTGTCTGGAAGTCCAACCGCCTTCGGGAGTCTTCGTTCCCCTCGGGGTCGAGCTCCCTAAAGACCTACAGGTCCAGGTACTTGCTCCAGGCAAGGCGAATCCACCTGCCTTCGCACAGAGCACTGAAACTCACACTTCTTGTCGAATTTGTGTTATGACTGAGATGTGTTAATTCAGACAGAAATTGCGGTAAAAATACTACTACGTAACTCTTAGTAAGGGCGAGAATGTGCGTGCTGTTTTAGCTCCACTAGTTTCTGTTATTTAATTTTCAATGAAGACAATAAAGTTTCAATAATTTCTAAAGTATGTATTCAATTACTAATAATTCAACTCTTTACGGAATTTAGTAGATATGTTCTTATAAGAAAAATATGCGTTTTGGCATACTGCGAGCTATAGTATTAAAAAATATTTTACATAATTTTGGTAAAAAATTCAGGATATTCTTTGCTGACCAGCTTTCCGAGCGCAAGTGCCCTTGTATTTCATTCCTGTCAATAAATAGTTTTTCGAATAAAACTTTTCGATTAAAGAAAATTTACTGCCCAGGGACCATTGCCCATGCCTAAATCCACCGCTGATAGTTTACCATTACCTGCACAATCTTAAAATACAAAACACTGGCAACCACATTCTCAACAAAAAAATAACTAAGGGTGTCACGTATAGTTATTCGTTGCCAAAAATCCTAAATTCCTCACATAATTACATAAATCAGTAGCTGTAAATGACTTGTCTGGAATCAGAGAGACTTGTCAAAGTGTGCTGGTGTCGGAGGCTTTCCCACCTATGGTTTTATTCACGTCCTTTCGGCTCCATCTGAAGATTTCCTTCGAGGTAGAACAAGGGGCTACCCCACATTTTTTGTGAAATTGTGTTATTAGCATTATGCAAAAATTCAAATATTATTCTTTTACTATAATATGTTATTTAAGTCCAGTATGATCTTATATGCAATGGTACTATGGTTCAAAAGTTTGAAAATGTATTGAGTTACACGAGGGAAGGTCAGGTAAAACCTTCATTGTCTCAGAACTAGGTCTATGTGTGATAGCCCCTTCTTCTACTGAACCCTACAATTATATTAAGTTTCTTTCAGTCTGTTGAATTCTCTCACTTCATTATTTTTATTTTAGCATGTGTGACGAATCTGATAAATGTATTTTGAAAAATTGTAAGACATATCTCGCTGGGAAGAAACATTGTGAAAGGAAAATACTAATGAATAAAAGTTGTTTATATTTGCGCACGCCAACTAGTATGTATACATAAAGGAACAACTAATCAAATCTATTGAAAAACGATATTCAAACATTCCTTTAAGAAATTAAAAAAAATACTTATTATCCTATCTTTATAAGTTTGTTTTTATTTTGTATGCTCAAAATTAATGTATTGTATTGGAATAAAATTCAACAGAAGTTATTTTGGGGCAATTTATTCAGTTGTTTCACCATGTGCTTTCTTTTTTCTTTCAAAAGTTTAACTTCTTATACGTTTAGTTTTAAATAGGCGTTTTTCGCAGTATATCGGCAAAATTCTTCGAATCAAATACGTAGAATCCTTGAAAACTGCAAACACAACAAAGCAAAAGTATATAATTGGTAAAATCTAAAGGTGAGAACACTTTAGAATCCTGGTTTTCATTTTTTTCTGGCTAGAAATGAGTATTAATTAGTGGAAGATGGAATGATGCCATCTTAAGGAAAAGTTAAAACTTCTGGTAGACCAAGAAAATTACTTTGCCAGATCAAACGTGGATACAATAGTATCCCTCGCCGGCCCGGTGGCCGAGATCGCTAAGGCAGTAGTGTCGTAGTGATCTCGGACCGAAGGGTCGCGGGTTCGAATCCTGCCTCGGGCTTGGATGTTTGTGTGTGTCTGTGTTATCCATATGTGTTCTTCCTACAGTTTCCCCTACAGTTCAATCTAATAGTGGTCGCTAATGACCTAGCTGTTGATGCGACCTTAAATAAAAAAAAAAAATAGTATCCCTCAAAAGGTGGCTCCACACATTCGGTATTCGGCTAGAGCAACCGCCGAATCTGAAGTAATGTGGAGGAGTTGCTTGCTATTTGCCGAGAGACGAACATTCGGTGTCTGTCCTTCCCACTACGTGTTGGTCTTTTGGACACGTAGGACGGCGAGTGTTCGTCGAGCACATCTGCTGGGAATTGGGCGAGCAGTAGCTCGCTCCTCAGGCAATGCCCAATGCAAGGAGCTGCCTTAAGACACTTCCGCAACCATAGTGGAGAAATACCGCCATAGAAAAAAGGAAACAAAAAAAGGAATACAGTATGTTTGTTCTAAGCCACGAACATACATTGAAACATGCCCGCAAACTGATCACAATTATTGGGCGTTTCGTCGTAACCCGTTTCCGAATTTATGTTAACATGGGCGCCATGAAAAAGGTTACGATAATATTTTTAGCTATTATTGCTTCAAAGAAAACTAAGTATTGTCCCGCTAGATGGGTTGCATCTGAAATAATTGCTATTACCTATTGATAGCCGATTACCCGATCTGCCATCCATACAGAGTGGCGAGGAATTTGAAAACAAATATTTTATCTAGCTACTTATTAGCTCGAATTGGCCAATGAAAATCTTTTTTTTTCCTTTCAAAAAGAAACTTAGGATTTATTGCTTATTGCAATGTAAAAATTTTAAATGGAAATTTACAACAGAAAGACTGTCCTTTGGTCATGACCTTGTTCGAACCTTTATAATGCACTATACTTCGCGCGTTCTTGATCGATGTCTCCACGAAGGACCATCTTCTCTTCTCCCCGTGGTGCGAATTCCAGAGTCGAAGTACAGCGTTCTTCTTTCCTGTTCTTCCACGCGAACGTTGCCGAGCCGCTGATCGGCACTACTTCAAATATTCGTAGTTCTAGTTCGATTAAACTTGCAAAAATAATACCCAGTTCTTTACGATTACACAGCGGAAATGTTTTAAAGTTCCACAAATTAATTACTTGTCCAGAATATTTCCGAGTCCTATCATATACGACTTCTCACAAGTTATAATTTCCACGTGTTCTAAAAATAATTAAAGTCCAAACTGTTCGTGAACGATCGAAATTCTATCAGTTCAATAATTAGTAGAGCTCCCTTTTATTTATTTATTTATTTATTTATTTAACGTCAAAAAAACAGTTAGAAACTGCGTATGACGTGCTATGGGGAAAAGTGAATTGTGTGCACATTTTCAAAATTCTGTGATCCCTACACTAAGTCATATACTACTTAAATTTTGAATTTTTGAAAGGGAGAAAAAAAAACAAAAAAAAACTCCCATGTAATAAAATCTATTTTCAAGGATAAACAAGCAATAAATTTTGAAAGGAAGAAAAAAAAAAACAAAAAAACTCCCATGTAAAAAAAATCTATTTTCAAGGGTGAATAAGCAATAAATTTTGAATTTTGAAAGGGAGAAAAAAAACAACAAAAAAAACTCCCATGTATTAAAATCTATTTTCAACATAAATAAGCAATAAATTTTGGCTCTTATTACTTCCTGCCGCGACAACATGGAAACGATAATTTGAATAATTGTATTTCCCACTGAATTCTAGAAGACGTGCACAGAAAAATGAAGTTACATTTATGTCCAGAAGCAAAACAAGGGGCCATCTCAGCATTTGCTCAATGGATCAGGGAAACTGGACGAAAAATCTGATCGAGATGGGGGTCATTGACCCGGAAGCTGTTGTACAATAGTTGTTACAGGTGGTTTATACTCATTTATACAGTCCAAATGGTAATTAATGCATTATGTATCATTGTTAAAATTAATGTTATTTTCTTGGTAGATGCTCTGTATAGTCTCTAATTGTATAGAAACACTTATGCAGCAGAAACGATTTCACTTTGGATTTAAACTTTTCTATCGAATTTAATCGTTTAATGTCATCTGGCAAAGTGTTGTAAAATAATGTACATGTATTGTTTGTGAATTATTTTGTAATGAGCTGTTGATACTGTCACCTGATGAATATGATTTCTACGTCGAGTGATATAGTAATAGACATCGTCATTTTCTGAAAATATATTCCCGCCCTTAAACAAGTCATTTTTGACAAAAACCACTGATCAACTGACAAGGTAATGGTAAAATTCCTAGATTAATGAAGAGATGCTTACAAGAATCACGTGGGTGGGATTTGGTTATTATTCGTACAATTCTTTTTTGTAATCTAAAGTCTGGGAGCTATAAGATGTATTTCAGAATATTATGCCATATCTAGGCGGGAATGAACATTCGCGAAGTATACACAATGAGCAGAATGAAGGCTGACTGAATTTGGTAAGAATTCTGAACGCGTAGCATAATGAACTTAATTTTGTGTTCAATTCATTTAAATGGACGTTCCATTTAAGGTTTGACTGAATTGTGAGACCTAAAAATTTTGTTGCATTAACATGAGTCAATGGTACACTGTTCATTTTCAATGGAGCACAGAATTGTTTATTTGAAATGGAAAACCGCATTAAAACCGTTTTCTTTTCGTTTACTATTAATTTGTTATTTCGGAACCAATTTGAAACATCTGATATTGTACTATTTACGGTTTCTTTATTGCAAAGGATGTTCGTATCATCCGCAAAGAGAACCGTTCTCCCGTTTCGAATCGCCGAGGGCATATCGTTTACGTAAAGTAGGAACAGAATAGGGCCTAAAATCGATCCTTGAGGAACTCCACATGGAATGGGCAAAGAGTGGGAAAGGTGCGTACGTAATGTTCCATCATTCCAGTAAGGTATTTCAACTCTCTGAGATCGTTGTTTAAGGTACGAACATAACCAATCTAGAGCAATACCACGAATTCCATATGAAGGTAATTTGAAAGTAAAATGTCATGATCAATGACGTCAAAAGCTTTTGAGAGATCTAAAAATAATCCAATAGGTGCCTCGTTTTGATCCAATGATGAGGCGACATCTTTAAGAAAATAAAATATAGCTGTTTCTGTTGATTTTGATTTTCTAAATCCATGTTGGCAATCTGAAAGCGCGTCGTGTTTAGTGAGAAAGGTTTCCATTCGTACGTAAAAAGTCTCTCTAATATTTTTGAAAAAACTGATAGAAGAGAAATGGGCCGATAATTTTGAATTTCATTTTTGTTGCCTTTTTTGAAGAGTGGCTTAATTTTAGCTGTTTTGAAAATATCTGGAAACGTTCCAGTGCATAAAGATGCATTAAATATGTGAGTTAACGGGTGTATAATGGGATACGCACAAGTCTTTAACAAAGAATCTGGGAATTCATCTAAACCGGACGAATATTTATTTTTTAGTTTACCGATTATTTTGAGAATTTCATAGGAAGAAGTTTCGAAAACGAACATTGTGTCTAAAATTTTGGGTGAACTGTCTGTTTTTGAATTTTGTGGCTGAAGACCCTTAGTGAGATCGGCAGCAATTCTCGAAAAGTATTGGTTAAAGAGACTAGCCACTGTTGCCGGATATTTTACATTTATATCGTTATATTTTAAAACAACATTCTCCACGGGTTTTCTAGTTGATTTGGTAGTATTTTTATTATATTCCACATTGCCTTTGTTTTATTATTTGAGTTAAAAATATCCTGATCGTTTTTCATGATTTTAGCGTGCCTTATGACTTTTCGTAACAATGTTTTGTATTTTTTAAAGTAGATAAGGAAATCTTGAGATACGTCATGACGTTTAGAAATGAAAGAAAGAATTCGCTTGTTTTTACAAGATGTCCTAATTCCTTGTGTTATCCAAGAATTGCTTTTCCATGAAATATTTAATTTTCGTTTTTGAAGAGGAAAGCAAGTGTTAAAATGAATTGAAAGAGTTGAGAAAAAAGAATTATATTTGTCGTTTGTATCAACAGTATTATAAACCGCTTCCCATGACTCCTGCATCAAGTAGTCAATGAATAATTTAATTTTACTTTTAGTAAACAATCTAATCATACGTGTATTATTTATTGTGTCAGTGATCGCATTTCTTATAATGGTAAGAATTTGTGCATCGTGGTCACTGTATCCTAAATCTTTTGTTTCAACTTCATATCGAGTAGTAGTTTTGTTAATTATAATTTGATCAATTGCCTTCATCGAATTTTGTGTGATCCGTGTAGGTACATTAATTGTAATGTCTAAATTGAAGGAATTAATTAAATTGAGAAACTTTTCTTTCTCGCAAGATTCGACCAGAAAATCAATGTTAAAATCTCCGCATACAACAATGGATTCAAAAGAGCGATTGATGACTTTGTTAAGTGTTATCTCCAGGTTTTCTATGAACAAAATATAATCTGCAGTTCTCTTTGTTGGAGGTCTGTAAATGCAAAGTATTATCACTTTTAGTGAAGTAAGATGTACAACAGAAATTTCGAATATATTTTCAATGGAATACACATTTAATTCCGCCAAGGGGATAGAATCAATATTATTTCTAACGTAAATACAAGAACCACCATACGTAGGACCTTTATGCGATTCTCTCTCTCTGCAATAAAAGCCTGCGAGGTAAAAGTTTGGAATTTGGAAAATGCTAAGTTTATTAGGAGATAACCAATGTTCTGTAAAGCAAAGAACGTCCGTTTGATTTAGATCGCTCTGTAGAGCTGCCTCGATAAACTCAGTTTTATTTGAAAGGGATTGAACATTATGGTGAAGAATGTGAATTTTTGCAAGTACCTACACGACTGTTTTTCTGCTGCATCTGACTGTAGTTGCTATACTATGGTAATGGTATTACTCCATTTTTACCTCGAGTGCGTGGTCGAAGGTTGTAGTGTGTCCGGGCAGTGACAGGTTGTGAGGAAGATGGGGCATCAGATGAAGACGAATTGGTAGTGGGAATGGGAGAAACGGGAGTAGGTTCAGAGGAAGAGGCAACAGGGTTCGAAATAAGGGTGGGGGGTGGAGAACGTAAGGAAGGTGAAAGGGACGGATTTTTGGCAGGAGACTGCGTAGGACTCGAGTTGATGATGTATTGTGCAAGCTTGTTACCGACTGCATGTTTTCCAGCAAGGTTCATGTGAAGACCATGCTGGGTGAAGTGTTTTGCTGAGAGGAAATTCATTTCAAAAAGTATGACATTTGTTTCTCTCAGCTGCAGTTTCAATTGTTGGTTTGCGTGCTTAATCTCGCTGCATAGTGTTGGTCTGTTGTACCAGAAGGGCAGAGTCGAGACTACAATGTTAGTATTTTGGGCGGCACATTGTAATTTGTTAGCATGTTGTTCAGGTGTAAAGTTACCGCCCAAGTTAATGTCATTCTGCCCTCTTATGATAATGACTGTGTCCTGATTGGTCATTGTTTTCGTGTGGGTGTCCAATTCTGCAGTCACATCTGCAAACCTCCCGTTAGGTTTAAAAATAGATGAGACTGAGAAATTGGAGGGTAACTTCCTACTGAGAATGGAGGAAAGATGGCGGCCATGACTGTCAGCTAAAATAAGTACCTGTTTTTTAGGCTCAGTAGGAATGTCTTTGTTTTCAAGTGAGCTAGAATGCGCAGCTTTACGTGTTTTGGTTTTGACGCGCTTCCTAGCCTGTTTGCGTTGGTTTGTGCATGTATTTGTCGATGGTAGAGAAGGGTGGTGAGGATCAGGAAGGCGAGGAAAATCTGTTTCATAATCTAAAACACTAAATTTGTTTTGAGTTGTGACTGGATGCGGTGTCTGTGTCTTTTGTACAGTCACGGGTGTACGGTTGGTATTATTCGCAGTGTTGCCGACTTGTACCCAACCGTATGTGTAGAGAACGACCTCTTCCAACCTTCGGATATGTTGATCTAAATTATTGTTTACGTGTGTGAAGGCTTTCAGAAGGTCGGCTTTGAGAGTGTAGAGAGTAAAGAGAGTAGAACGAACAGTAACCATGTCACGAATGCGTTTTAATGTACGTGATAAAAATTGAAATAAATACAAGAAAACCCAGATAAGAGCAACAAAAACCTATCTTTGAATTTTAAAAGTGTTAAATTGATGTGTATTAAATAAGTTAAAAATCAAGATTCAATACAAAAACTAGAAGGTATGCTACACACAATTCTAATGGAGCTAGTACTTACGAAATTTGGCAATGTGGCTACGTAGAATTTCGATAACTTAAGCTGCAACTGTTTAATACAATCAGTAGATTATACGTTACCGTAATTAGATAAAAGATAATATCTGAAAGTTTGTCTTCAATATATAGAATAAGATTTGAAACAAATTCACTTTGAAACACTGTCCTCGTAACGTTCAAAAATTCGTTTAAAATTCGTAATCTGTTTGTCTTGGTTATAGCAAAAAAATCAGTTGAAATTATATTCTCAGATAACCTGCAACAAGTAATAAAAGCACTTAAAACACACTAGGCACAGTCAAATCGCTAAAAGTAGTAGATATTCATAAAAAATGAAGAGCACAACCAGATGCGTCCGTCTCGTAAGATGGCGTCAACCAGTTTTTTGTAATAGTTACTTACCCTGTTTTAAAAATATCGGTGTTTAATAATATCGATGGTTTGGGGTCGATATTTTATTAACATCCATGTTTTAATTTTTTGTATCGATGTTTGGAAACATCGATGTTTTATTGTCGATGTCGCATCTCTAATGCGGACCCTTTGAGATGCTGCTAGTATGTGTAAGGAGTTGTCTTGGAAATTACTTATTACGCTTCAAGTTACAAAACGCTCGCAGTCGAGGTGTGTACAATGTATGTAACGTGGTAATGTGCGTGGCCATGATTGTGGACTTCTATGTACCTTGTATGTAACCGAAACGTTGACAGTAAAAGCACTGGAGTACGGATTTCATTTTAGGTTCCAAACCTTAGAACTTTCAACAAAATTTGATTTTAATTTCATTATTTGATATTAATCATGTATCGCTCAAATTTATCCATTAATATAATATAAAAGAAAATAACTATGTTATGGCATAAAAATACCTAGGTTCTAAATTATCAGCGGCAAAGGTATTGAGCTCATAATCAATAGCTGCGCGAATTTTGTTCAATGAAACGTGGTTGACAGCTGATTAATTGATATAACTCGACATTGTGGAGTTGTTGATGACATGTTATCGCTTTTAACCTTCTATCTCAGAGAATAATCTACAGAATGGAAAACCCAACTTTCACTCAGCCAGTAAATAGTTTGAATAAACGTAGTCAGTGCTTGCTAATCACTGTCGAGTGTATTTTACGTTGTCTGGGAGCACTGTCCTACTGAAAAATTGACAAGTTTCGTTCAAAATCATTCATATAGGGAGGTTTTATAACATTTTCAATGTTTTCTGGTGGAGAAGCATTCAAGTCATGCTGCTGCATGCCAGAAAACGACCAACCATTCAAGAACCTATATCTCCCCCTGCACACACGGAACTTTTTTCCTTGCTTCCTGAAAAGAACGCGTAAACAAAGTTTTGTTTGTTAAAACTCTTTCCCAGTGAATATTTTTTGTTTCTGAAGATATCGCGGTATTGTTACTTCCCATACATCATTAACAAAGCATTTACAGTTTTTTGTGCGAGGAAATTTTATTATTTGCTCTGATACAATTATCGGCTCTACTTGTTAGTTCCTACTTCGAACGATTTGTTCAAAACAAATCATTCAATGACACCGAGAGGTGTTGGCGTAGTAATATCTCCTTTAGCTGGCAAATATAACGCTAATATCACATGACATTCTTGAAACACTTGGTATAGTGATCTACTCATCATGAGAAAAATATATACATACATATTCCATTGTCATCTCTTTGAGCAAGTATATACAGCATTGCCAGATTTCATCATTAGTAATTGTCCTAACAATGTGCGTTTCTTCTTTACTGACATAACTTATAGTGTTACGGCTTCAGTCTAAAATACAATCAATTGGGCGAATTTACCGGTAAATTTGCACATTACCAAACAGGATTGGATAAAGCCGTATGAATGACGATGAACATATCATTTTGTTCGTTACCTTGCAAATTTATACATTAGCGGCACGGCGCTAGCTAAATTAAGATAATTGTCAGAGTGTGAGGGTCTTGTGTGTTTACGAGAAATATGTTGGCATAAAAATGCGTTGGAAATTATGAGTTGTATCAACCCAAGGTTGTTTTATGTAAATCGTGAAGTCCCAAGCTCTGCTCCAATTTGGGAATTAGCGTAGCAATAACTTAGGTGTAAAGAAAGGTTTGGTTAAGTAGGTTTGGGAGGCTAAAGTGATATCGTGTGAATAGAAATTTTTGACTGATATAGAGGAACTACACACCTTGTCTTTCATTAACCTTGCAATCATCCCACCAGCAGTCTGATTCCTGCTTATCAAATAAGATGTTGTGACCATTCTCTGGTTCATTAACTATTTTTCGCTTACAAAAAAATAGAAGACGAGCATCCAGGAGTCTATGTATTATCATATGCGTTTGAGGCTCTACTGACAAAATGTGAAAACACAATGAAGTAGAAATTCATTCTTTAATAATCAACGTATTCAGTACAATCACACTTACATGTATCATTATAGTGCGTAAAAACAAACCAAAAAATATGGTCGATGGAGCTGACTTTTCGGCCATAGCTCTGAAGAAGGCCACAGCAAAACCGAAACGTCAACTCCACCGACTGAAACCCGGCTCATCCCAGACAGCTAAGAATCCACTCTAGTATTTTGTCTCCCTAAAACCAAAACTTGCATTGTTCAACAATCCAATGGAGATTGAAGTGAGGTTCCCAGCGACTTTCAAATAGACAACTGTGATTTTCAGACACATTCTCCTAGACCAAAATGTGTAATTTTCCTAATTATATTGCTGGAAACTAAATTATAAAGAATATTTCCTCGAACTACTTAAATTCTAGCTTCAAATTTTATCGCTGTTTGGGAGTTCATATGTGTGTGAAATTTCTTTTTCTGGTCTCAAATTAAATCAAAAACAATAAATAACATTGAAATTGCTTCAGTATTTGATCCTGAATTTACCATTCTGAACATACAGTGAACATTGATAAATTTGTATCAGAAAATTTGTGCCAACCATCACTTTGTTTCTCGATTGTGAAATAAAATTATATGCTAAACTAGTGAGTAACATGTAATTCGTTTTCTTTCTTTCTTGTCTCTAAACCCCTCTTTCCTACACAAATGTTCGATTGGCCATCGTGAAATGTTGGACAACGCTGTACTAGTTTATAACAGCGTGGTAATTGTCGTAAGAAACGCAAATCTGCTGCTTCTATTCTTTGCATATCTTTTTTGTGGGGGTCTACATCTCCGAACTATTCCGAAGTCATAGTATAGCTAGAAATTCATATGCTCTCAATTCAGTATCAGCGTCGACATTCGGGCCTGTATACTCTTTTCAATGTAACATTAGTGCCTGTTTGCTCTTTCGGTATACGTGTAACTACTTATTTGATATGGCATTTTGTATTTTGTAATCTGGTACGGTAGGTTGGTACGGTGTCGGTAGAAGTTATTGCTTGGTATCATCTATATAACTGACGAACGGTTGTTAGTGTGAGCTAATAGATTGATAGTTATTGCGGCCGCGTCAACTACTATGGTCATTATTCCCGTAAGTGTAGTGTGTGTTTTTCTCTCGGAGGTGGCAGTGGTCCCCCCCCTAGATGACCAGATCCGGCGCCGACCTATCATCGATTAGCGGGGTTTCCCATACCCAGGTATCTCCCACGAGCGGGGCACCGCCCCAACCGGGAAAAGTTCTAAGTTCCCGACCGGTCTCCCGGCATCTATAATAGTGTAGTACATGTTCGTGTGTGTGTGTATGGGGGGTGAGGATAGGACAACGAAGAGGAAGGAAAGATCGCACTCAGTCTGTGACCAGTTTGTTAGGGTACTGCTTCGGCATTCTCCTGGTGTTGATCGGAGAAATCACGCAAAACTTCCGACCAGAGCAGCCGGCCGATAGAATTCTCCTTCAAACAGCGAGTGAATTTGAGCTAGCTGAAAAGCTAGTGTCGAAAATCCTGCCGCCGTCGAAACTCGAACCTAGGACCGCCCAGTCAGAGGCGCTGCATTGACATCAGTTGATGTACTGAGCCACCGTTTCTGGTGTTAGTGTGAGCTTTCCAATTGTTACAGCACAGTTACAGCACAGTTACAGCACAGTTTTCCACAACTTTATAGCTTTGCAATCTCGGCTGTCACAGCACAATCTTCGTATTTTTAGTATATTTCTTTTTATATAATACCATCTACTCTTTCTAATAGTTCTTAAACCTGTTTTTATAAATTTCGTTTCGCATTTTTGTCTGAAAAATGAAGTTGTAAACGAGTTAAATTCATAAAATATTCGAAACATAACTTTTACATTGTCATAATTTTTATTCATGTTTTGGTCATTTGATTGAAGAAGCTATCTATTTCCTTGTAAGACTTACAGGCCTTTATGTGGGAGTGTAGGGGACCTTTTAAGAGAGAAAAAATCCTGTGGCCACTCGAGTTATTGTTATAAAAATAATTTCCCTTACTTTAGCAACATAGATTTGATTTTTCTCCGGCAAAAGGATAAGTTGTATATAAACGGACACCATAATGAAAATATAATTTGATTGTTCAGGAGATTTCGCACATATGCATTTAGTAATACGAAATGTTAATGAAAATTCATTGTATCAGGGACGCGGCAATATGCGAACGTGGCTTCGTAAGCACGGAGGCAGTTCCACGACCGAAGAACGTGATTGCAGCAAGGTAAGAAAAACGAATTCCCTCTTTTGGCAAGGATGTAGGCTTCTCTAACTTCCTTTTACGTGTCGCTAAGCTCTGAATTTATAGGCTCAAACTTACCTTCACCCTACGTTAAATTCTCGTTGAATATCGATGTGCTTCTTTTTATGAACCGACTAGAAACATAAATGAATTCTACAGGGCCTAAACACAATTAAAAACCACAGACCCGAATAGACTTGTGGTGTTGGAATAGTTATGAAACTTATGTTAACTTACAGCATTTAATTGTTATGAGGAGTAACTTGTCACAAATGACGGGACGAATAAAACTCCACTATTATTAATTCATTACAATGAATAGTAGAACACAATTTCATTTAATTAATAGTAAATTTAACTTTTCTTCATTTCAAAATTATTTTTATTGTCAGTAATAGGTTCCCAAAGTGGGGTCCGCGGTCCTTTAGGCGACTGCGGAGAGTTTTAGTGAGACGCCGGGCCAAATTTTGCCCTATGTGCGACTGATGCACCGTCTCATGAGGGAATAGAATTTCATTTCTATCATATATTTTTAGACGTTTAGGCACACTGCGTTCTCGGAATCTAACACCGTGTGTATAGAAGATTAGGTACACTGCGTTCCACAAGTCCCAAGAGAAAAATAGTGATTCGAAATAAAGCACTAAACAGCGCGAAAGTTGGCTAGAGGTCATCAACCAACCTTGGATTTCTCTAAGTTGCAGCTTCGTCGACGTATGCCACGTATTCTAATTCCAGTGAGAAAATAAAATCGTATGTATATTATGTGCTATTCGTTGTATTGTTTTTGTTCAAATTAGCTCCCATCGTCTTTGATCTACATTTAACTTTGGTTTTATATGACTGTACATATCTTAAGTGAATCCACGCAGTTTTGTTTGTGATAATAGTCGTTTCTGTTAATGTAAAATTAGTTATTTATTCTGTTATTTATTCTCTCAACAGAAACATACTAGCTTATAATGTATTTTGTGTATTTGGTTTATCTGACAGCTAAATAATATCTTCTTAAGCTATCTAAAAATATTAGGTCTCCTGTCTCTTCTTTGTTCTTTGCTTCAAGTTACTTTAGATACAATAAGTTTCCTCTTTGATTAACAAAAAAAATTTCGATTTTTCGTATTTAGTTATATCATTTTGTCCATATTATCTTTGCAATAGACGGTTTGTGATTACAAAATAAATACATCTTATTATAACATGAGGTGTTATTCTTGTACCAGATTGTAAAGGTGAGAACTCTTTACAATCTATGATTTCGTCTTTAAATTCCTTCATAATACCCATTTTTATGTATGTATGATTAGAACGCTGTTGTGTAAAACTGTTACTTGTTTATAAATTGTGTTGCCTTTGTACCATATCTCATTTTCTGTTTTCATTATAAGCTTATTAAACTGCACCCGAACTCAAGCATTTGCCTATTCGTGTCCATATGCTGCATTTATTAATGTATGTGAAAATGAATAAAATTTATTATTATTTATTTTATAATTTTATATTATTTGCTCAGTGATATCTCTTTTCCTCGATTATTTGATAATGTGTCATATTTCACAATCATTCACAGTTGTCTAAGAAAACGAAAACATATATATTCAAATCAAAATGAAAAGCAAAATATATTGTAAGAGGAAATACGGTATCAGTTTCAGTCAGCATTTATAATCACATATCTTTTTAAATACAAAAATTGGAAACCCAGGATGAAAAAAATATATTATTGTAAAAAAATGTAAAAAAAACGTTACGAATTCCTTTTAAAATTGACGTTAATTTCTCGCTTAAATTCATCAGCAACGAGTTATAGGTTATAATATTTGATTTTACTATCTCGTATACTAGTTTACATACGAAACTTGTAAGCAGTGTAGAATATGTCGTAATGTTGCATTAAATTGATTTCCTTATTTTTGACGAAAATAAAAGTTTCGCTGTTTTCTAAATCCAAAAACGTATTATTTTCTAATCGCCCCCCCCTCCACTATCCTTTTGTGCGTATGTGCGTAATCAAACGGAATTAGTGTGTAATAGAATTGTCGTTCTCCCAAAAAGGGTGGAATATCTTAACAAGCAGTTATAGCAGCACTTGCTTTCTCGTGTTATTTGTAACGGTCACATATTATCCTAATTGAAACCGTGCGAATATGTCACACGTTGGAACTCGATTGCACATTTTCGCTCTCAGGGACTTGGGGATCTCATATTTGGATTTAGAGCTCATCTTTTATTTTTGTTCTCTTTGTTTTTATTAATATTACAATAGAAGAGTAAATTAAAAATGTTGGGTTCTAATGTAAATATATTTATTGCTTTTAATTACACTAAACATTTACATTTGCATGTTTATCTTGTTCAAACTGTCAATCTCGGAAACAACTTGTTAACCCAAGAATGCATTATACATTCATATCAACTAGAAGATATGTTGTGCTCCTCCAAAGCTTTGTTAATTTGCGAGAAATGTATATAATGGTACGATTAAGGAAATAAATAAAAAATTTGGAAAACTTTTTGCCACCGACACCTACAGTTCGGCGTGTAAGGTTTCCATCTGCTTGCGAAGTTTTCCCCGTCTCACGTACCCCCCCCGGAATAAGCTCTACGCTCCCGACATGTGTCTGCTAGTTTAGTGAATGCAAATGTAAGAGTGTGTGTAAGGGGAGAAGAGGGGATATGGAAGAGCTTAAACCGGGAGCGGTAGCGCAGTGCATCAACAGATGTCCCTGCAGCGCCTCTGACCGGGAGGTCCTAGGTTTGAGTCTGAACGACGGCAGGATTTTCGACACTAGCTTTTCAGCTAGATCGAATTCAGTCGCTGTCTGGAGGAGAATTCTAGCGGCCGGCTGCTCTGATCGGTAGTTTTCCGTGGTTTCTCCGATCAACACTAGGCGAATGCCGGAGCCAGTACCCTAACAAACGGGCCACGGACTGAGTACGATCTTTCCCTCCTCTTCCTTGTCCTATTCTCACCCCCCACAAACACACTGACATGCACTACACTACCACATATTCAGGGAGACCGGTCGGGAGCTTAGAACTTGTCCCGGCTGTCGGTGGCCCGCTGGTGGGAGAGTCCTGGTTAGGGGGAAACCCCGCTAGCCGACGGTAGGTCGGAGCTGGATCTCGCCATCCAGCGGAGGAAGATCACCGCCATGTCCCGAGGAAAAAACATGCACCACACTGACTCCGGCTGAATTCGTCTAGTAATGTCAGTTGAACTCGACAACTCGGTATCAAGCACGTGTCAAAAATCCGCCACCGTCGGGACTCGAATTCCTAGAAAAGCCGTCACAACTACTGCAGTCAGCGGCAATGCTGGCGCAAAGCTAAACTCAACTGGTGACGTCTCTCGTCTTTAAGGAGACTGGTCTTCCTGTGCGGCTTCCGTGGAGCCGACGAGGCTCTTCTCGAGGGGAAAATCCATTCTTATAAATAAACTTACCTTCGTAAGGCGTGCCACGAGAGCGGAAGGCGTGTCCCGCGGGATGTCTTCCGTCCGGGGCCGCCTCTAGGCGCGGAAGACAAAGCTACCTCCTGCTGCTTGGGGATAAGGCGACAGTCTCGTAGGGTAGTGTTATAAACTCGAGCACAAGACGTTAGCGTTGCTGTGGAGAACTATCACCGTTTACCGTTAGATTTATCTATTATTTTTGCAAAATAACTATGAGGGACAAGTTTACTATTGGTTTTCACAGGCAGTGATGATAAATACGAACATAGAGAAAAATGGATGCATTGAGAAAATTTTGGAAATGTTATAGTTTATATAAGATACCACTAAAATCAAGATAAAACTTTAAAATTCGTGGAGCCGCGTCATCAGACAGATTTATGGAGAAATGTCCGTTTTCGTAAAAATTCATGTTTTCGTCCGGGCTGATGGACCGTGGTCCAATTGGCTTTGAGCTGCCAAACGTTTCGCCCACGACTGCTTTGGGTATCTTCAGTGGCGTGGGCTCGGGCGAAGTGTCCGGGACGGCGGGAGACTGGCGACTGTACAGAGACAGACAGAGACAGACAGAGACAGACAGAGACAGACAGAGACAGAGACAGACAGAGACAGACAGAGACAGACAGAGACAGACAGAGACAGACAGAGACAGACAGAGACAGACAGAGACAGACAGAGACAGACAGGAGACAGACAGAGACAGACAGAGACAGACAGAGACAGACAGAGACAGACAGAGACAGACAGAGACAGACAGAGACAGACAGAGACAGACAGAGACAGACAGAGACAGACAGAGACAGACAGAGACAGACAGAGACAGACAGAGACAGACAGAGACAGACAGATGACAGACAGACAGAGACAGACAGAGACAGACAGAGACAGACAGAGACAGACAGAGACAGACAGAGACAGACATGAGACAGCACAGAGACAGACAGAGACACAGAGACAGACAGACAGAGACACAGGAGACAGACAGACAGGAGACAGACAGAGACAGACAGACAGAGACAGACAGACAGAGACAGACAGACAGAGACAGACAGACAGAGACAAACAGACAGAGACAGACAGACAGAGACAGACAGAGACAGACACAGACAGACAGACAGAGACAGACAGACAGAGACAGACAGACAGAGACAGACAGACAGAGGCAGACAGACAGAGACAGACAGACAGAGACAGACAGACAGAGACAGACAGACAGAGACAGACAGACAGAGACAGACAGACAGAGACAGACAGACAGAGACATACAGACAGAGACAGACAGACAGAGACATACAGACAGAGACATACAGACAGAGACAGACAGACAGAGACAGACAGACAGAGACAGACAGACAGAGACAGACAGACAGAGACAGACAGACAGAGACAG
>BLKR01007789.1:0-31123 GCA_011170035.1 Teleogryllus occipitalis
CGTAACTTAAATTAAATACTTTAATACACGTAAATTAAAAAGATAATTTAGGAAACATTTTTACACATTATAATCTGATTTCTCATCTATTTATTTTTTCTCATTTTTGCCACGCATTTTGATACGCATTCGTGACATGGCTACTATTCGCTATACACTTTCTACTCTGTACACTCTCAAAGCCGACCTTCTGAAAGCCTTCACATACGTAAACAATAATTTAGATGAACATATCCGAAGGCTCGAAGAGGTCGTTCAAAACTCAGACGGTTGGACAACAATTGGCAACACCGCAGAAACTTTCAACCGTCCATCCGCGAAAGCAAAAACACAATCATCACAACCAATCATGACTCAAAACAGATTTGCTGTGTTAGATTATGACAATGATTTTCCTTGCCTTCCCAATCCTCACTACCCCCTCCCATCATCAACACGTCCACCCACAAACCGACGCAAACAGGCTAGCAAGCGCAAAGAAACAAAGACACGTAGAGTTGCGCAACCTGGCCCACAAGTAAACAAGGACATTCCCACTGAGCCCAACAAAAAGGTATTAATTTTAGCAGATAGCCATGGGCGACAAATCTCCTCCCTGCTCAGTGGGAAACTCCCATCCAATTTCTCTGTCATGTGTGTGTTTAAACCTAACGGGAGGTTTGCCGACGTGATCAGTGAATTGAACACCCACACAAAAACTCTCACCAAACGGGATACAGTCATCATCATAGGAGGGCAGAATGACATCAATTTGGGTGGTCACTTTACACCTGAGCAACATGTTGACAAACTACAACGTGCCGCCCAAAACACAAACATTGTAATCTCGACTCTGCCCTTCTGGTACAACAAACCAACACTGTGCAAAGAAATTAGACACGCAAACAAATTAAAACTGCATCTGAGAGGCACACATGTTAAATTATTTGAGCTTAACTTTCTCTCAGAAAAACGCTTCACCCGGCATGGTCTTCACTTGAACCTTGTCGGAAAACATGCACTCGGTAGCGAACTTGCAAAACACATCCTTACACCTCAGCAGTATCCTACCCAAGACTCATCCCCACCTACATCTCCTAGTTCTCATCCATCCTCCGGAACCCCTTTGGACCCAATTACCTTACCCCCTGAACCCAATCCTTGTACTACCTCTCCCATTATTCATTTCCCTACATCCGTAACCCCTCCCTCACCTCCTAACACTGCTGGGACACGATACTTCCTTCGACCACGCACTCGAGGTAAAAATGAGATAAATAATTAGCAACTACAGTCAGATGCAGCAGAAAAGCATCCGTGTAGGTACATGCAAAATATTCAAATAATGCATCATAATGTGCAATCTCTTTCAAATAAAATTGAATTTATCGAGGCAGCATTAGAGTGTGATCTCAGTCAAATAGATGTTCTTTGCTTTACAGAACATTGGTTCTCTCATAATGATCTAAACACACTCCAAATTCCTAGTTTTACCTTGCAGGATCTTATTGTAGAGTAAGGGAATCAAATAAAGGCCCTGCTTACGGAGGTTCGTGTATTTATGTAAGAAATAATATTGATTCTACCTTCTTGTCAGAATTCAATTTATATGCAGTTGAAAAAGTTTTTGAAATGACAGTCGTGCATCTTACTACGCTCAAAATTATCTTACTTTGCATCTACAGACCTCCAACAAAGCGAGATTTAGATTATTTCAATTTCTTAGAAAATCTAGAGATAACTCTGAACAAAATTAGTAATCTCTCTTTTAAATCCATTGTTGTATGTGGAGATTTCAATATTGATTTTCTGAGCGAATCCCACGAAAAAAAGCAGTTTCTCAATTTAATTTACCGGTAGCGGTAGCTCAGTGCATCAACTGATGTCACTGCAGCGCCTCTAACCGGGAGGTCCTAGGTTCGAGTCCTGACGGCGGCGGGATTTTCGACAATAGCTTTTCAGCTAGGTCGAATTCGGTCGCTGTCTGGAAGAGAATTCTAGCGGCCGGCTGCTCTGATCGGTAGGTTTCCGTGGTTTCTCCGATCAACACCAGGCGAATGCTGGAGCAGTACCCTACCAAACGGGCCACGGACCGCGCGCGATCTGTCTTTCCTCTTCCTTGTCCTATCCTTTCCCCTTACACACACACACACACTTACACTAACATGCACTACACTACCACATATTCCGGGAGACCGGTCGGGAGCTTTGAGCTTGTCCCGACTGGGGCGGTGCCCCGCTGGTGGGAGAGTCCTGGTTAGGGGGAAATCCCACTAGCCGACGGTAGGTCGGCGCCGGATCTCGCCATCCAGCGGGGGAAGATCACCGCCTTCTCCCGAGAAAAAACATGCACTACACTCACGGGACTAATGACCTAAGCAGTTGACGCGCCCGGAAACACGAAAAAAAATCAATCAATCAATTTAATACATTCTTTTAATTTAGATATTACAGTGAACGTAACTACACGGAATACTCTTAAATCACAAACAGCAATAGATCAAATTATAATTAACAAAACCACAACTAGATATGAAGTAATAACGAATAATCTAGGTTACAGTGACCACGATGCACAAATTATTACAATTACTAATAACATGAATACTGACACAATAAATAAAACACGCATGTGCAGAGCATTTACTAAAGTTAACATTAAATTATTTACGGACTACTTGCTGAAAGAATCATGGGAGGCAGTTTATAACGCTATTGACACAAATGAAAAATATAATGTATTTTTCTCAAAGCTTTCATTTCTCTTTAACGCATGCTTTCCTATTAAAAAGAGAAAATTAAACATTTCACGAAAAAGTAATACTTGGATCACACAAGGAATTAGAACATCGTGTAAAAAATAACGTACTCTCTACTTTATTTCTAAACATCATAACGTATCACCCGGTTTCCACGTCTACTTCCGAGAATATAAAAGAATTTTAAGGAAAATAATAGTTCAGGCAAAAATAATGAAAAATAATGAGGATATTTTGAACGCTAGAAACAAAACTAAAGCAATGTGGAACATCGTTAAAAATTCGACCACGTCATCACGACATTTCGTAGAGAATGTTGTTTTAAAGGATAATGAAAGAGAAACAAGAAATCCAGAAAAAGGTTGCGAATCTCTTCAACCAACACTTTTCTAGAATTGCGGTTGATCTCACGAAGGGACTAAAACCACAAAATTCAACATCATATGCTTCCCAAAAAAATTTCGGCACGATGTTTATTTACGAAACTTTTTCTAACGAAATCCTCAGAATAGTCAGTAAATTAAAAAATAAATATTCATCACGTTTAGATGAATTTCCGGATTGTTTATTAAAAACGTGTGCATCTGCCATTATACACCCATTAACTCACATTTTCAATGTTTCTTTGTGCACAGGAATATTTCCAGATACTTTCAAAACAGCAAAAATTAAGCCACTTTATAAAAAAGGGAAAAAAATGAAATTCAAAATTACCGGCCAATTTCTCTTTTGTCAGTTTTCTCAAAACTATTAGAGAGGCTTTTCTATACGCGAATGGAAACTTTTCTCAGAGAAAACGAAGCGTTTTCACACTCACAACACGGTTTCAGGAAATCAAAATCTACGGAAACTGCCATTTTTTCTTTCCTTAAAGATGTTGCTTCATCAATGGATCAAAATGAAGAACCCATTGGGATATTTTTAGATCTTTCGAAAGCTTTTGACGTTATTAACCATAACATCTTGCTCTCAAAATTACCTTCTTATGGAATTCGGGGTATTGCCCTAGATTTTATAACCTCGTACCTTAAAAATCGATCTCAAAGAGTAGAAATACCGTACTGGCATGAAAGGACATTATTTACTTATCGCTCCAATTCTTTGCCAATTGAACATGGGATCCCACAGGGTTCGATCTTAGGCCCTATCCTCTTTCTGTTGTACGTAAACGATATGCCCTCATCTATTAAAAACGGAAGAACAGTTCTGTTTGCCGATGACACGAATGTTCTTTGCAAAAGAGAAACAATAAATAGTACAATTTCACAAGTTTCAAATTGGTTTTGTAATAACAAATTAATAGTTAACGAAGGAAAAACGGTCTCAATGCAATTTTGCATTTCAAATCGGCAATCGTATGCTCCATTGAAAATTAACAATATGCAATTAGCTGATGTTAAGGTAACAAAATTTCTAGGTCTCTTAATCCAATCAAACCTCAAATGGAATGTACATATAACAGAATTAAACGCTAAATTAAGCTTATTATGTTATGCATTCAGAATTCTTTCTAATCCTGTCAGTCTTCATGCAGCTCGTTGCGTGTATTTTGCAAATGTACATTCCCGCCTGAGATATGGCATAATATTCTGGGCAAGCTCATCCTTTAGTTCCCAGACATTTAGATTGCAAAAGAAAATTATCCGAATAATGAAAAAATCCCATCCACGTGATCCGTGCAAGCCTCTTTTCATTGAGCTCGGAATCTTACCTATTTACGGAGCCTTGCCTATTTATTTATGAGTCTGTAGTATTTGTCAAAACTGACTTACTTAACGGTGGGAACCTATTTTCATGTAATACTGATATTTATAGTTACAATACTCGACGTAGAAATCATGTTCATCTAGTGTCAGTATCTACAGCTCACTACAAGAAATCCACATACAATACATGTACGCTACTTTACAATGCATTGCCAGATGAAATTAAACAATTAAAATTGGTACACATATTTAAATTAAAAGTAAAATCTTTTCTGCTGCAAAACTGTTTCTACACAATTAGAGACTATACTGATCGCCAAAAAGAAACAATGTTTACTTTAACAAAAACAAGATATAGTATAATGAATTAGTTTAAATTTGCATTGTATAAATAAAACAAAAAGACGCAATATGACTTTAACAAATAATGTACTTTCGGGTCAATGACCCCCATCTCGATCAGGTTTTTGTCCAGTTTCCCTGATCCATTGAGCAAATGCTGAGATGGCCCCTTGATTTGCTTCTGGACGTAAATGTAGCTTCACTATGCGCACGTTTTGTTGAACTTTCCTTTGCTTGTAGTAGTAGTAGAGCTTTGGGTGAGTTTCTATTTTGTTAACAATACAGAGAAATTAAGCCTGTTCGTTTCTTTACCGTTAAAAATAAGTTTTCTAAAATTAAGCAACGAAAATATCTAGTTTTTGAAATGTTAATCTCTCGCCTTTTTAAATTTGTTATTATTATTATTATTATTAATCTTTCAACTATTAATAGTTAAATTATTGGGAAGGGATTCTGAAACTCAAGAAAGCGTGCGCAGATGATTTTCTCCCCCGTACGTCACATAGAGTTTTTGACTGTTTTTGACTAAATAAATAAAAACCCGTTACGTCCCGATGGGACGCATATTCGACCATACACTAGACAAATACACTTGCGGGCTCCTCTGATCTGGGGTCAGCAGAACGCGAGGCAGAAGGCGGGACTCGCACCCGCAAGCCTTCGGTCCGAAGCGCTGAGTCGGTACTCGCTCTTAGCCACCTCGGCCATCCAAGTCGGCATTTGGCAAAATTGATTTAAATATTTAAGTTAGAATTATGTAATTATTTAAAAAAATATATTGTATAGTATCATATATACACTAAAAAATAATATACAGTATAAAATATATCTTTATTACTTAACAAAAATCTATGATACCTCCCTCCCTCCCTCCCTCTCACAAAAAAATGATCAGCTGGATCCGCCCTGTGTCTAATGGATTGTGGTTCCCAGGTAGTGAGTCGGAGTAAACCACCAATATTTACATTTAATTCAAATGTTTAAATAGCACCAACGAAGAGACGGTGGTTGGCTTCTTGTTCAGTTTGAAAATGATATTTATTATTATTAACATCATCTTTACGCTACCAACTTTTTATATCGTTGTTTGGAACGATCAATGTTTTGAAATTTTAGTAGAAGGCAAGTTAAATCCAAATAAATAAATGGAAAATGTCTCCCAATCTTATTGTCAACATTGGTATTTCTTAGTGTGATGTCTGTGCCATCACTAAGAATTACTGTAGTTATGCCTCTTATCCCCCACTGCCACCCCTCTCAGTCAAGACGCAACAGTCTAGACATCGTGATGGTCACCTTCGCCAAAAGCGAGAGTTGCAGGATCTGCTACACGATTACCCGTTTAATTCAAAATCACATGTCAGAAAGCCTAATTTTATACTCAAGTTACTATCAAAATATAAGCAAATGATACATCATTTTAATCCTCTTTTCATGGTCTATCCATTGCTGGTGATAAAAATATATAGTTCCATTTAAAAAATCAAAGATGATTAAATTTCTCGAAAATTAAAAATATTATAGATAATTTCTCTACGGCTCGTTACTTGCCCCATGATTCCGCATTATTCAGCAAACACTTCGTTTCGATATCCTAAACCGTTTAGAAGTTGTGGGGGTAGTCCATAGTTGGTGGGACCCCCTGTTTATGTAATAACATTATAACTGCATTCTGACGGGCAGGAATTCGGGCTCTGTAATTATTCTTTCTTGCGTGTAACCTACTCTGTGGTGTGTGAAAGTGTATTTATTTATATATTTATTTTTACTTTCACGTAAACATTCGGAGTAACAAAAGTAATATTTAGAGAGGTATGTAAGTAAATCGATGTCGAGAATTTAATGGAATTACACGTTTTGGGGTCTTAAGTTACCAAGAGTGTTGTTATTATATCAAAACGTCCGTCTCTCCGTCCCATGTGTTCGCTGGCCTGTCTGTCTGTCTGTCTCTCTGTTTCTCTGTGAACACTGGTGTGTAAACTATTCGTAGAATTTTTGTCAAAACTAATTTTCCATTAACGATCTGGCCCGAATCGAGGCCCTGCGATTTTGAAAATAATTCTTTAAATTTTGGGGTAATTTAGTTGAAGCCCCTGGGGAGCATTTTGAAACTTTTCTTCAAAACGGCTCCAAAGTTTTTCGACCAATATATGTAACCACAGACGAACATCCGCCAACGTCGGAACTCTAACTCTAGGGCCTCGCGGTCAGTAACGTTACAGGGAAAACTGTAACGATGCCACTGAGCTATCGCACACTTTGCAACGTGTACTTAAAAACATTGTAAGTCTTTTTCCATACAAAGTTTTAATTTTTCAATATAACAAATATTCAATTGTTTCATATTATTCGTGCGCATAGTAAATTTAACTTAAAGCTTTCTGCTTGAATCGTGTGTAACAAATCGGACAAATTGTATAATTGAAAAAATTATTACAATACCATTAATTAATTATTACAATTAATACAATGAAGATCTATTGTGTGACAATGATATTCCTCTAAAACTGAAAAATGTACCGAAACGAATGCTTCCTATTCTGGCAGTTTTCTGTGTACTATTCGTTACTTCTGTGAACGTTGTCTGAAGAATACACTGCGTTAGACGAAAGATAATTATACATATTTCTTTCTTAATGTAATCTGCTCTTCATTATTAGTCTTTCAAATCATCTCATGTGCACGTTTCTTAAAATATGAGTGTTTTTTGCAAAAGTTTGAGTTATATAGTGACAATATATATGTTTTCGAACACCAGCAATACACATGCTGGAGATTTATTTCCAAGTGCAATCGTTTTAAATACTAAATTTTAAAATACGTTTTATTTAGAATTCTGTCTGAAATAAACAGTAGCTTTTGCGATTTTTCGAAAGATTTTTCTGGCATCAAGAACATTGTAATATTCAAAACACTACATAAGTGACCTGCCCAAGGACAATATCGTAGCGTATTAGGTTGGGTGGCTTCTTCTTGTGCTGAAGACCTCGCGTTCAAATCCTAGCCTGTTATTTAATTTAAGGCAGAATACTCTCTACTCTTACTTATTCTTCAATTCATTTTATAAGAAATTTTGCATGATTTGAAATTATAAACAGTTATAAACAAATAAAGATTATAAAATGTAAATGATGAGATAGGAACTAATCTTTTCTGAGAGCAATCATCATAATTATTGGATATTTTAAAACTTCTGCTGCAACTTCTCAGTTATCAGCTGACTCGCTCAGCTACTGTATCATTTCACCACCTTTTTAGCACCCTAGGGAACCTTAGCTTCTACTCCTTACGGCTTAAAGCTCATTATGGGTTAGTACTAACACTCCACTTCGATTTATTTAGAGGTTCATTTGACAGATCATCAGCTTAATAGCTGATCATCCAGCAGTGTCATCCAATAAGGAGCTTACAAGTCACTACAGGGATTTCACTATGGTGATGTTCTACCTCCCGATTGGAAGACACTGAAGCAGCCTGCACTACTCATTTTTTATTCTGTACATTAGAGTATGTATCTGACAAATGACTTTGAAATCAGTTGTAGACGTGGAATTTTCTATATCGTTTTGCTTTTCAATAATTATATATTTTTTTGTCTCTTAGCCGTGTCTCTGTCGTTTCCTTAAGGTTTATTAGAAGAATGAAGTGTTAGTAGTGTAAAAGTTGTAATATATTACGTAACCGTTACCAATAAAACAAGAAAATAAGACCGGTTTTTTATTGTTTGTATTGGTAGTCAGATGAATAGAAAGTGAATAACTGCGTCAATGGTAGGTGCTTTTTTTCAATTAAATATTTTTGAGAATCGACTAATTACCAGCTGCACTGAAACCCTTATTTTCCGAAAGAAAGCTGTAACGGCTATTCAAGCCAGCAGTGTAATTTTTGTTATCCTAGCTAGGAAGCGATAACCGAGCAAGTGGCAATAGCTCAAGATTTGGCAACAGGGCATTGGACACAGGAGGCCTGTGGCCGCCGCTTGGCCCTTTAACACGAGGATGGTTTCTTCATTGTAGGGAAGAAAGTGAGAGGGAATTATGTGAGCTTATTGCACTCGTCGGTCACAAATCATGTGCGACCGCGCCATGTGTCTGCCTGAATTGTGACATTTGCAAACACGTTAGGAACGTATGTTAGCACGGTGTTTAAAAAATCTGTTCCTCAATGCTTCTGTGCGAAATTGGTTGTATTTTCATCTGTACGAGAATTCGTAAACGTGTTTTAAATTAAAAATTTTACAAAACAATATGAATATCGTCATCCAGTTTTAACATGAATAAAGTAATATATTTACCCAACAGAAACGTGAATTATGAAGACAGAATATCAACAAAAGAATTGGGATCCCTTAGACCAGACTTGTGCATCAATGAAATGTCCAGTAATGAAAATAGGTCGGACATTTAAGCGGTAAATATTCTTATATTTGGTGCCCTCCCCGGTTACTAATCTGGTCACCCTAGAGGCACCACTGGATCATAGCTACCTTAAAACACTAAGAAAGCAAATCCATTCACTTCTTAAATTCCCTAACATTCACTGATCACATATGACCCTGCAGGTCATGTGTGGTCAGTTATGGGATTGAAAATAGAAAATACAGTTTGTCTAATAAAAAAATATTTAACATGCATGTCTGAGAGACCGAAGTTTAATTGACCCTGCGACTACGGCAACGTTGCTGAAATCTATGTTGCAAAGACTAGAGACAATAATCAAAGCAAATGGAATTCATACCCAGTATTAAATAACGTAATATGTTTTGTTCGACAGGTGTGTACGAAGACTTTTTAAGCTTACAAAAACGACCCATTTTATTTTGTTTTCAAATACCAGAGAGTTGGTAACATTTTGAACTTTTGTAATATAAGGGAATAAGAAGAGTATTCTTAATTTCTAAACTTGATATCTTTATTCTTTCTAACATATCGTTCGTATTAGATTCGCAGAAGTTTCTGCTAGAGTTTTCTAGTTGTTCGCAAGGCCGTCCTTTGGCCTAAGCAACTGCCATGAGTCCCAACTTCAGACGGGGACATAGATAATTGAAATAAAATACAATATCCTCCCCAATAAATTTGTATTTCACTCTTAAAGCCCATAAATATGTAAAGGAGCCCATAAATTTTTATCATTTTTACTGTTTAAATAGCTTCTTAAATATCGCAGGATTATTGATAAAAGTGATCAATTCCAAAAATTTGTGGTTTTGGATAAAAGGCATTTACAGGTATCTAAACCTTCCAAAAATCAGTGTACCGTTTTCGATTTTCATAGTATTTATTGTAATGCTACATCTTCTATATTATTATCGTTTTAACATTAGTTTAATTTTTTGTTATTCAATTGGTCAATTTTCGCAAAAAAAAATTTGCAATTTTTTCAGTTGTGGAAGACGCTCGAAAAATTCAAACTTTTGCAATTTTTGAAAATCCTGTTAACCGTGAAAATAGAACCTATGCCACTTTTATAAGTGTATTTTGCTCTGTTATTAAAAATAAATTTACAGAAAAAAATTTGAGCAAAACTTTTGAGAAAATTTCGAGAATGTCCGTGGGGCTTGATCTAAAAACCCCCAAGTTTTAAAGAATGGTTTTCAAAATTCAAAGCTTCAACTACAGATAGATAAACAGATGTTTCTTCAATTTGAAAAAAATCCTACGCATGGTTTAAGCGCTAGTAGTGTTCACAGACGGACAGACGGCGGGCGTTTCGTTTGCAATTGAGTTTTCGGTATCAAAGACCAACAAAATAGGAATTCTGGCTACATCGCATATTAGAGGACTTTTTTCTCTTAATTAAGCAACTGCATTTATCCACTTTTTCGTTATCAGGATCCGGCAATGAATTTTTTACTGCCGAAAATCCACCGTTTTTTCGCGCAGCATTACATAACTTTCCCTACATTACGTATATTACTCCGTATATACGTAGGTATGCAAGAAAGTAAAAATGATATTTCATTAAAATCCGTCTCCTATTTATAATATACTCGTATAATTGTGTTCAGCATGCTCTTAATAATTCACTTCACCACAATAAGAGCATCAGTTAATCCCATACTGCAGTTAAGTGAATCATTTTTTCGTCTACGTTTCTGCATCCCAAGAAATTTGCTGAAACTTGAAAATTAATAATTTGTATTACTGTTTCTTATATTAACTTCATATTATTATATAATAAGTTTGGCTAACTTAAGATAAACAAATGCAAAAAAAATAAAAAAGCATATCTGGCCCAGTTGACCAAACTGTCCTGTATATCAATACAAGTAACTGGAGTTATTTTCTGACGTTAACTATCCACTCCACACAATTTTGCGTAGTGTAACGATTATGGACAATGTACTGAAATTACATATTATAATGTTCTAACCGAAGTGCTAGCAGTACGTTTTTTCGAAATTTTGATTAATAAAAACCAATGGCGGCATGCATGGTAATAGTCTAGTGTTTTGATATTACAATTGTTTGGTGATGGAAACACCAGAATAACGTTCGTAAAAAAAACTGTTAATTTTAACTTACTTTCATTGAGCGAAATAACTTCTTTACCGTGCGATAAGTTAGAGCCCTGATGAGTCCCAACGAAAAAAGTACGTCTTAATCCATTTATCGAGTACTTTATGCCAACAAATGAAGCTGAATAATAATGTCATCTTCTAAAATATTTTGTTGTTTCGATAGCAGGAAAGTCGTCAAATGATGACATTAAGCGACAGTGTTGCGTAATATTCATTTTCCCACTTCCCAGGCGATATTCTGCGTCCGTTTATTTTCTGACTCCCAATTTACAATTAGAGAAAGCGTACCTCCCCATCTCCGTTCTGATAGACTGAAACATTTTCTTGAGAAACTTCAATAAAATATTTCAATAGTCATTAATTTTTTAAACTTAATTTAATTAATTTAAATTACTTAATTAACTTAAGTTCATTCACAATTAACTTTGTAATTGCAGAATTACATGAATTCAAACGGATTGGTAAAGCTCTATAAGTATTTTTTTGATATTTTGCGATTAAATAAAAAAATAGTTCACGCATTGGTAGTGATGTAAAAAAAACCGATAATATAAACTTATAAACCCGTTTTTATATATTTATATTATGAGACTTAAGATTTGAAATTATACGTGCAATTTTTCTTCTTGCAGCCGTCGACACTGTCGCTTTTGGGGAAAGTGGCCCTCGCGACCTTTCCCCTGTTCTCGCAAAAGTGCCGGAGCCGCGAATGCAATCTTCCCCAAATGCGACAATGGCAACGGTTGCTAACAGGAAATCTCGTACATATAGTTCAAAATCATATGTCTGAAAGTATAATTTTATACTCAATATACTATCAAAATATTAACGTATGTTACATCAATGCATTTGTCTATTTATGATTATCTATCGCTAGTGAAAAAAATATATGGTCCCAGTTAAAAAATCAAAGATAATTAATTTTCTCGAAAACTAAAAATATTTCGAATTTTATCTCTACCGCACATTACTTCCCCCATGATTCCGCATTGTTAAGCGAAAACTGCATTTCGATATCGAGAACCGTTTAGAAGTTATGAGGTGGCCCATAGTTGGTGGGACTCTGTATAATTCTATTTCTCAGAAAATTCATTACGAATTTTTCTACTTTCCAATAAATAAGCGCTTTTTACAACAGTTGACCAAACTGTCCTGTATATCAATACAAGTAACTGGAGTTATTTTCTGACGTTAACTATCCACTCCACACAATTTTGCGTAGTGTAACGATTATGGACAATGTACTGAAATTACATATTATAATGTTCTAACCGAAGTGCTAGCAGTACGGTTTTTCGAAATTTTGATTAATAAAAACCAATGGCGGCATGCATGGTAATAGTCTAGTGTTTTGATATTACAATTGTTTGGTGATGGAAACACCAGAATAACGTTCGTAAAAAAACTGTTAATTTTAACTTACTTTCATTGAGCGAAATAACTTCTTTACCGTGCGATAAGTTAGAGCCCTGATGAGTCCCAACGAAAAAAGTACGTCTTAATCCATTTATCGAGTACTTTATGCCAACAAATGAAGCTGAATAATAATGTCATCTTCTAAAATATTTTGTTGTTTCGATAGCAGGAAAGTCGTCAAATGATGACATTAAGCGACAGTGTTGCGTAATATTCATTTTCCCACTTCCCAGGCGATATTCTGCGTCCGTTTATTTTCTGACTCCCAATTTACAATTAGAAAAAGCGTACCTCCCCATCTCCGTTCTGATAGACTGAAACATTTTCTTGAGAAACTTCAATAAAATATTTCAATAGTCATTAATTTTTTAAACTTAATTTAATTAATTTAAATTACTTAATTAACTTAAGTTCATTCACAATTAACTTTGTAATTGCAGAATTACATGAATTCAAACGGATTGGTAAAGCTCTATAAGTATTTTTTTGATATTTTGCGATTAAATAAAAAAATAGTTCACGCATTGGTAGTGATGTAAAAAAACCGATAATATAAACTTATAAACCCGTTTTTATATATTTATATTATGAGACTTAAGATTTGAAATTATACGTGCAATTTTTCTTCTTGCAGCCGTCGACACTGTCGCTTTTTGGGAAAGTGGCCCTCGCGACCTTTCCCCTGTTCTCGCAAAAGTGCCGGCGCCGCGAAGGCAATCTTCCCCAAATGCGACAATGGCAACGGTTGCTAACAGGAAATCTCGTACATATAGTTCAAAATCATATGTCTGAAAGTATAATTTTATACTCAATATACTATCAAAATATTAACGTATGTTACATCAATGCATTTGTCTATTTATGATTATCTATCGCTAGTGAAAAAAATATATGGTCCCAGTTAAAAAATCAAAGATAATTAATTTTCTCAAAAACTAAAAATATTTCGAATTTTATCTCTACCGCACATTACTTCCCCCATGATTCCGCATTGTTAAGCGAAAACTGCATTTCGATATCGAGAACCGTTTAGAAGTTATGAGGTGGCCCATAGTTGGTGGGACTCTGTATAATTCTATTTCTCAGAAAATTTTCATTACGAATTTTTCTACTTTCCAATAAATAAGCGCTTTTTACAACAGTTATTATGTTTTATTTAATAAAAAACTCATGAAAACATTGTTCTCTTTTGTAATTGAGTTAGTTACCCACCTCCCAGGAATGTTTCCGCGCTCAAATTTCTTTCGTTGCCCGCTGCAGCGATGATTTTGAGTGGCAGCATCCGCGAGGCATAAATAGGAACACGAATGCCCATGCGGGTAAAACTGACCGCCCTTGCTATAGATTCTGCTAGGATATTATTTGATTGACAGTCACAACTATTACGATCGCGACATTTTACAACCTTTTATTCTAGTCATCAATATTCCCTTCGAGATTCTGAAATTTTTTTCTGAAGCTTGGCATATTGTCAGTCCACTCTTAATGCAGGTATTCTTCAGCTCACCGATCGCAATAAGACTTGACTTGAACCCCGAGTGCTTGGAAACAGCAATCTAGCTTAAATCAATAATAACATTGGCATCAGTTAAACCCCATTCCTAAAATACATTAACAAAATTATATAACAGAAAACTGATTAAAATGCAAACAAAATGAAAGACCAAAAAAAATTGAATTAAAACTATAATGATAATAGGACGCACTATTTGGTATCGCAATATTATAATAATTCATGAAGTCCGCAGAAAGGTTTCCAATCCCCAAAAGTTTTGTCCACACTAGGAAACGAACTCGCTTAGGTGCAGAGAGTGGTTTCCGTGTCCACTACACTATTATCTCCCCAAAAATCACAGCCCCTCCGACACAAAAAAAGTTGGACAGATTAACACACGCTCATGAACGAGAATGAAGTTTGTTTCGAACTTAACGTGCTGTCTCACAGTCCGCGGTATCTACTAATGTTTGAAAGTAGGGTGTGACTACGTGTTTCGGGAACTACTGTATGAACAGAACATTTCAAGAGTTCAATTCAATAACACGGCGACTAGAGCAAGTGCCCTCTCTGAGGGTCATTTCAAAACAGGCGCGTGAGGGATGTTATGTCCTTGCCTTCAATGGAAATGGAAACAACGTTAATTAATGTAAGGAAGTATATGGATTTGGAATACATGCATTAAAAAAATATTTTCATCACAAAATTGCTCTCTCATTAAAATTAACTGAGCTCATGCTTAATTTCCCATACCAGACATTAGAAATGTCTATCATTACATGTCAATTAGGTATAAGATCGATTACTACCAGAACAAATCATCAGATTGATGGTGTACTTCTCAATATTGTCTGTGAAAAGTATACAAATGAGTGTTATAATAAGAAAGAATTTTCGTCTTCCTAAAACATGTGTATACTGTTTAGTTGCACGTCTTATTTCTATATTTAAATATGTGTAGCATTACAATGCAAACAAAACTCTTATTCGTTTATTATATTGAATTTAAATTATTTTTCACAATTTAACCCACGACAAGAACGTGTTCCTACAAAAGGGAGTAACGAAGCATTCTCCAGGGGAAAGAAGTGTTATTGGGTTGGTGCCACATTCTACAGACTCCGCCTCTTATGCCTTTTAAGGCGAGGAGAACGGGGGAATCTTCCGAGGCTAGGCCACTTGAATTACTAGAAGAGCCACTGATAAGCGTTGCATGCCTTAGAGTTAAGGATTGCTCAAGCCCGGTGTCAAATATACATTATTACTCTTTAACTTATTAACAAATGAGACATCATTGAATTTCTCTATTGATATGTTCATTACAGGTAAAAAAGGTGTATGGTTCTATTTGAAAATTCACATGTGATTCAATTTCACCAAAATTAAAATTAACACACACAATATATCTGCTGCCTAAAACTTGCCTCGTGGAATAAATACGAAAATGATCTCTCATGCCACCTCTCTGTCCAAAAGCATTTTGCAAAATAATTGGTTGATAATGAATTTCCTCGCTAGACGTTTAACATATTGGCATTCACTTTGCACCACTGAATAGAATGCATCCAACCACAAAGAAATCTTCAAATTTGCAGGATAACAGTCTCAGCGTTTTGAAATTGGCCAGAGAATTTATTTATAATAAAACGTGTGTCAACGATACATGAAGAATCGAAAGTTAAAAAACAGCTTATGAGCAACAATTTCCACCGATTTGTCGTAAGTCACAAATCGTTAATAAAATTTAATCAGCAGAAAGCAAGACACTGCAAAACTATTTGAATTTTATATTTGACAGCCAAGATCCAATGAATTGGGGGTTGGAAACAAGTGAGGGTTGTCATCAGACGCTAAGATCCTATAAACAATTGCGTATCTCGAAAACGAAAGGGGATAGCTCCGGTTGGATTGCAGAATTTTGCATCTTGTGTAAAGGGAATTGAGATGAGAGAATAAAAAAGAATTGCAAAATTTGTAAAATTATAAACAATTCCCAATTTTTGCAATTCTAAAGTGGGAAGGGTTTTCTGATGTCCCAGAACCAAAAACAGCGAATTAACAATTTTGCAACAATTAAAATTTTATAAACAATTCCGAAATGTGCGCTATTCCTGCCAGGGAGTGTCCCCAAATTGCCCCTGATTTGATGATAGCAAAATAACAATTTTGACATGAGATGCAAATTAATTGCTTAATATCTAGTTTAATTGTTGCTTTAATGATAAATATACAGCTGGTCTTTGAATTTTACTTTCTTTTATTGAAATGGTTCCCTAGAAGTCCTAATGATTCGAGAAAGACACTATTTTGCATTTTTGCAAATGTAATATACATATGAACAATTGAAAATATGCAATGTCTTCTAACCCGTGGTGTAGCGAGATGGGATATTTTATGGGTCATTGATACCTCAAAATCGATTGACGCCAAAACGTGTCTGTCCGTTTGTGGTCAACGCTTACGCATAAACCGTTCTGCCGATTTTCTCCAAAATTGTTATTCCTCAATCTACCTGAAAGAACCTGAGCCTTTGGGAGTTTCGAACGGATTTTTTTTTTCATTTTTGATGGTACTTTACATTAAGTTTCAAAACCATTTTTAAAATCTTCTCAAAACGTCACCAAATTATTTGATTAAATTTTGTCCTCAGGTAACGTACAGAACGCAAAAGAAATGTGCAATTATGGTGTTTGTTGACATCCCTTATTTTTAGAAAATTGCTGACGTGCAATTTTTTGGGCGTCTTCCTACAACTATAATATTGATATATTTTTTTCCTTGCTGAAATCTGTTCTGACAGATCTGGAAATAAGATCATGTGCAATGGTTGAAAAATATGAGTTTTTTTCGTAAAATTTGGGACAAAGTAAATGCAATTAAAACAATTGTAACTTTTTCTCAAAACGAGCTCCAATTTTTTTGTTTAAAGACTGTAAAATATGTTGCTAGTCTCATTTTCACCCAACCCGCCGTATTTGCGAAGATTGCAAAGGTTATGTACAGTTTATTGCAAAACCGCGTTGTTTTAGAGTAATTTGAGAATGAAATTGATGTATATATTAAAAATATCTCAAAACCCACTTCAATTTTTTCTAGGGATAGAAGGGACGCTTAAAAGAATTCCCATTTTCGTTGAACTCTATCAATTTTCGAAAATTGCAAATTCAGAAATAATGCCAGAAAGTACGTGATGTTATATCGTCGCTAGCTATTATTTAAAATTGTATTGTAAGGATACTTACACAGTGTAATTGTACTAAATGTTTTGTAATGAAATTTGATGTTACATTTGCAGGAAAATCTGATTTTACATATTCGTTTTTTAGCGTTTTCCTTATATATTTATGTTCATATTTTGCAATTTCACACTACATTTTTTTCCGGACTTACTCGTGGCAAACTACGCTCAAGCTGGGAACTCAGAATAGTACATTGCTGATCGCACATAGTGTGACAGGGTTGAGCAATATTTAAATACTTGTATTTGAAATATGTATTTTTGTATTCAAAAAACTTTTGAGGTTTTTGGGCATGTATTTTGCAGATATATTTAAATACATAAAATAGATGTATTAAAAAAAGAAATACTTCTATTATTGTAAATACAAATGAAAAAGAAGATAACAACAATAGTTTGTTTTTCTTTGATTCTGCTAGTGAATCAAATTTATCGAATCAAAAAGCTGTAGATTTTGATTTCTCTTCATTTTTATGTGATAACTCTAAATCTTTAAAAATCTAAACAATTATCCGACTTTTTCTTGTAACAGAAGTTTATGTTCATCTGCGCCAGTTGAATGACTTCTCCTTTGCGCGTTTATTTATTTATTTATTTAACGTCAAAAAACAGTTAAAAACTGCGTATGACGTGCTATGGGGAAAAGTGAATTGTGTGCACATTTTCAAAATTCTGTGATGCCTACACTAAGTCATATACTACTTAAATTTTGAATTTTGAAAGGGAGAAAAAAAAACAAAAAAAAAACTCTAATGTAATAAAATCTATTTTCAAGGATAAATAAGCAATAAATTTTGGCTCTTATTACTTCCTGCCGCGACAACATGGAAACGATAATTTGAATAATTGTATTTCCCACTGAATTCTAGAAGACGTGCACAGGTAATGAAGTTACATACAGCGTTTTATACATTCGCCAACTAGGAGTTTATTGCCTGATGATTTGTTTGAGAGAGTAGTCGTTTTAAGAAAATTCCATTTATTTGAGTTAGAGATTATTTGATATTGTTGTATACTTGAATATATATAGTTATTGTTCAGAAATTTGCATGACTGTCAATTAATTTATTGTAATTGGCAATAACACCATACCGTTCCAATAAAAAAATATGCAATACAATTATATTTACTGCATTTTGAGGATTTCAAGTATTTTAAATGTATGTATTATTCGAATCAAAAAGTAATGTTTTTTGAGTATGTATTTAAATACTGATTTACAAAGTTTTAGGGCAAAATATTTCAATAGTATTAAATTTTAAGTAATTTGCCCAACCCTGAACCGGGCAAACTACCTTCTATTACCGATCGTTCTCCCGTCCTTTCTGCGAGCCGCTCATAGCGAGTATGCTTGTCATCTGCCCTTTATGTATGTTTGATAAGTCTCACTCAAGACGCGAGAAAAATAAGCAAATTTTGGCAGATTCGACAGTGTACTCATTACATAGTTTCGCAGGTGTCAGATATGCCTAAACATCTTGAGTTTGGTCACAGAGGAGACCAAAAGGAAATTAGCAATTGTGAGATACAATTATGCTTTATAAATATTAATTATACAGTATTCTGTTGTACATAACCATCAATTTTAATAAATGGATAGATCTTGACCATGACTATTTTATATTGTCAACGTTCATTTCAGTATACTATATACTATTCTTTTAATGAAACGAAATAAATTTAATAGGTAAGCTTTGACAATTAAATTTTGGTAATGTTTTGAAAGTCCTCACATCGTGATTGCCCCAAGGACGTCGTCGCTACATAATTATTTTGTATTTGAACACAAATCGAACATGTTTAATTATATCAGTTAACTTCAAATTATCCGAGCAAAAATTAATTTATTCATTCGTGCTAAAGTATGTTCTTTATTATTACATATTATTCCTCACACTGTATTGTCATCTGCGATCACTGACAAATGCTACATGAAGACACAGGGTTGCTTTCACTCTAGTTGTCAATATGTTCAGATACCATCCGCCTCAGTCAGGAAGTTCCAGTTACTCGAAGCATTTATTTTAGATGTTGAAACCCTCGCCTTTCCCTAGCTTGAAATAAATAGGAAATAAAACATGAAACATGAATGAACAAACGCGCAGTGGACGAGTGGACGTGGAACGAGAAATATAAAGCGGAGAAGAGCACCGAGTAAGCCAGCCAATCAGTGAACTTGGAGTGAGCATTCGCAACGATATTCGAGAACCACTGTCCCAGTGCCATATCGGATTTGGAAATCCCGGAACCCCTCCCCCATGGCCACTTTAGCGTAGCCCTTCGCGGCGGGCGCTGAAAGAACGCCCGCCCGGTGCCTAGAAGTTCTCACAGAGCAACAACCTGCTCCATGGTTTCACAATGGGCAAACTGAATCAGACATGTAGAGATATTTCAAGATTTTCACCGTTAAATATAAAGATGGAGTCTCACAATTGTTATAAATCATGGAAACTCAGTCATCGAAGTGAAGATTCGAAGTATAGTACGAGTATGTACACTTTACCTTCGATTCCTCTCCCTTCGCGTGATAATAATAATAATAATAATAATAATAATAATAATAATAATAATAATAATAAAGTCCTAATGTTTCGTTCTTTTCAAGTATTATATTTCTCTGCTAAAAAAGCAAAGGATAAAAGTCAGAGAACTCAGCAGGGTATTCCAGCGTGGACCAAGACGAGATAAAGAAAAGTTTCTTCAAGAAATATAGCACGTCATACGCAGTTTTTAACTGTTGTTTGACGTTAAATAAATAAAAAAGAAAAGTGCAAAGAAGTGGAAGAACATAACAAAAGAAGACCTAAAGAAATGTTCCGGGTCATTCAAAATATGACCAGGGAGTATAAACTGGCAATGAGGAATAGGCAGGGACCGAAAAGGTATCAGATACCGGTAAAATACCGGTATTTTACATACCTTTATCAAATACCTATGTTCTTTTATACCGGTAAAATACCTCTATAGGACGTCTAAAACGGTATGGACGTCCATAAAGGTTATAAGGGTATTATACCTGTATTTTCAATGAAAAACAATAGCTTACCATCCATAAATGTCGACTAAATAAGTTATTTTAGTTAATAATATCTCACAAAATGTTTATTAAACTAATATACTTTTATAATTATTATTTATTGTTTGAATTATTATTTTGTTCATATATAATACTCGGTTACTAATAATTAACGAAACGCGAATGATTCCACTAATTCTTGTACAGTAAATATAATCTCCACTTCGTCACTGCACAATGTTCTCGCCCACTGAAAACTGCTCACCGCCCTCTTCCTACGCTTGGGCATATCGAATTGCCCTAGTATAGCACGCAACCCGCCGAAGAACGCGGCGAGATGTCTGCAGAGGTCAGAAAAGTCACGCTATCAGAACAGCAGTGTGCCAGAGGTGCGACCCTGCTTCCAGCTTAGAAGGGTGATTACACTTGAGCGCGTGCCCTGGCGGCGCTGGGCTCGGATAGAAAGAAGCGCGAAATGAGAAGCAAACATTCAAAACGTGACATGTCCACTTTACTCCTTTTCGAGAAAACGCAAAAATGTTATGTCATCAAAATTATACACATGTTTTATTTGTACTTAATTCTGAATTATGTAATAATGATAGCTAACTATATTATTAATATAAAATTTAAATATTCTATGAACTTACATTTAAAGAAAACAACATTTATGTCAACTGGTAAAAAAGGAAGCCTGAACATCAACGGAGAAGTGATATACATGGCAGGCGAAGTTAAATACTTATGAATTACAATAACAAATTCTGGATACTGTACAGAAAAACTAAAGAGGAATAATTTTAGAAAAAGCAGCGGAAAGAAAATTACACAAATTCATAAAATATGCAGGCATATCAAGTGATTGATTTCTGAAATTTTAGGTCCCGGAACGCGCTCAAAATGATTTATTAATTTAATAGAAATAATTATATATTTAAAATATAATGTAATAATTATCAGCGAGATACAGGAACGCCGTTCCGTCGTGTTCCGTCAGAAATCAAGCCTTGCGTAACAGCAAAATCCAAATAATCGAGAAAATGGTATTTCTAATCCTGTTGTGTGGGTGTAAAAGCTGAACATTGAGATAGGCCGAAAAAAGGAAGATGCTTTTGAAGTATGGACACGGAAGAAAATATTAAACGTACAATGGGAGGACAAAAAGATAAATGCCGAAATTTTGAAAGGAAAACACAACTTTCTCTAAAAGCCAAAGCCAAAAAATGGAAAATAAAATATTTTAGACATACTATGAGTCGAACAAAATCTCTCGGAAAAGATATTATGCTTGGAATGATAGAATGAAGCGGAAGAAAAGGGTGTAAGAGGTCAAATTGAATAACTAATACACAATATCACGAACAAAAGGAAAAAGGCAGTTCGAGTCCGAGTGAGCAATGAACAAATTGCTGTGTATATCCAGATACGTCTAACAAGGGATGGCTTGCGATCTATGTTCTAGTACTATTCTCTGCGCGTTCAGACCCCGCGAAGAATTGGGACCTGCAGATGAAAGGAGAGATGCTCACAGTCGCTGCTTGACTGGGACTGGAGCTGACGGATATCATCGCACTGAACAGTGTGTTTGATACCCGCAGTCTTTCATGCGTACATTCTGCCATTATTAGGGAAGAACTCGCTAAATTATCGGCGCGTCCCCTCCCAGTTTCGGATAGCAAGAAAAGCGAAGGAATGATGCTCAAGTAATACAAATGCAAATATCAATGTTCAAAATTAAAACATCTTTAAAAAACCTGGTTTAGAAACATCGATCAAGTTCGTGCGGATGATAATTTGTTTCGACAGTGGCCGTGATTGTTAATTTATAATTACGATTTAGACAAAACGGCAAAAGAAAGTAAAAAGAATAACAGCGAAACTAAGCCTGAAAACTATCGCCCAGGGTCATCTTATGGAGTCACAACTTCCTCAAATGGGTACAGGAAGGTGGGCGAGAGACCTTGCACCTAGAGTGCTTGCGTTGGCCGCCTCTCTGCGTACGGTAGGACATACGTAGGAAATGCCAGAAAAATGGGGTCATTTCTTGGGCTGAAGATAGTCTACTGGATGAGGATGTTACAATCACCGTTCGCTTTATTCGAACACGTGTATTGACAGTGGTATAATGCAATATTATTTCATATTTTAACTTTTTTATAAAATTGTGATTATCGGTTGTTTCATTCACAACAACTCATCAAGCACATCGATAATAAACATCAGGTTTCATAAATCTTTCATGTTTTTTTACGAAATATGTTCATGTGTCTATACAAAATCTATGTTTTGAAAATATCAACATCAATGTTGCATCCCTATTCTCGACACCTAGATGAGGATCGCCGATTTAGTACGTTTGCATTCTGATTCCCTAATATGAGGTTTATCAGTGACTGGTATGCTACGTTTTACTAGTAGTATATAAATCTTATAAATTGAATTGCTACCCGATTAAATGTTACTGATAAGCGTGTACGATGTTTAGAAAAATGGTATCTTAATGTAGAAATGTAAAAGTTGCCAAACTGTATAACAAAACATAATTTATCCCTCTCATAAACAGATTGTTAATTTATAATTACGATTTAGACAAAACGGCAAAAGAAAGTAAAAAGAAAAACAGCGAAACTATGCCTGAAAACTATCGCCCAGGGTCATCTTATGGAGTCACAACTTCCTCAAATGGGTACAGGAATGTGAGCGAGAGACCTTACACCTAGAGTGCTTGCGTTGGCCGCGCCTAGAAAAGTGGGTTCGATCTAGTAAATTCCGTGTGATAGTGCTGCGATCTATTGATTTTTCCTACAAGTATTTTTCGGCGCATTTAGCCTTAATTCTACACGACTAACATTTCAATTCAGCATAAATTGTTTTCAATTCAGTCATAAATCGTTGAATAAATGAAGTAAGTATTTAAGTACTATTGCCATAATTTCACAATTCACTAACCAAATCTGTATATCAATGATCCATAATGAATGGGTGAACACCGGAACAGTAAGCGACATCTTATAAAATCTGAAAACAACAGGTTTATAGTAGGCTACATTTCAATGTGTGTTTTTAATAAACTATTGAAATGCCATGGTTTTAATAATGAAACAAAGTAACTCAATTTCTTAACAGTGATCTTGAATTAAATAAAGTTTCCTCAGAATTTATAACATGACACTTACACTGTTCTGGTCTTCCCCCATTCAATTGATGTCGGTTATAATGATTAATCAATAGAAAAGAAATTATAAACATAAATTATTCTAATTGCAAAACGTTATACAGAATATACATTAATTTGTAAGTTCTAAACATGCAAGATGAAAAAGTAACAATAGAATTCCGATAGTTTTCACAAGGCCTTCGTGAGAGTTTCACAGTAGTCACTCTTCTCTGGTCTGAAGGCCGAATTCACTCGTCACACGTTATCGACAGCATTTCAATGATTTCATAAAACGGTCTTTCCAAGCAAACACTCTATAAAGCGTATCCTCTCCTTTTTATTACAATCATTTATTTCACGCGAATTATAACGTTTCGTAACTTGATTGATTTGATCAGGAACACTATTCGATATCCAAATGACAAAATTGATGTCGTTTGAACATTATGTAAAACTTTCATCCAAGTAGTATAAAATGTCTCGCTCATATACTTAATTCTAACAAGTGAAAGATTAAAATATAAAGGTTAACACATTCAAAATCTACTCCACATTCTAATGAAAAAAAATATTTAAAAATATTATTAAATTTTAAACAAATAAGCACGAAATAAGAGATACTCACGTTTAGGAGTAGGAAAGAGGAATGAGCCTGAAGGCAGCACCCCCCTTCAAATCCCAATGAAGCAGTGTGGGAAACATAACAATACTTCGTTTTTTCGATAGTGGTCGATTACAAAATATTCATATCTACATTGTTGTTAGCAGTCTGGGTTTGATATTAACGACCGTATTCTCAATCATGGGTTACTTCAAAAGTAATCTGCGAATCGAGGAATTCGCGGATTAGGTAAACACAGATATCTCACTGTTCGTAAACAAACCGCGGCCATCAGAGAATTGGCCATACTGTTACAGTCCAAGTGATTAGTCGGCTGTGACAAGAGAGGCTGGAAGTTGTCGTTATTTGAATTTTGAGTGGCGACGAAGAAAAAATCAGTTGTACCTTTACCAATTTGCAACTGTGAACTACTCATCTTTATAGTTTGCACTATTTGAGCTGGTTGATTTCTGTTGACTTTGTCCCCAGAAGTGTACGACGTTTTGGGTATACGTGCTTATTATGGGAACGTTAACGCGCTCTAGCTACCAGTTACTTTGAGTTAAGGAAAGAAAATTGTGGAATTAATTTCTTATGTTTATGTTCATTTTTAGATCCCTTGTTTGAACCCATCGAGGTGACGTCAACTTCAATAGCTGTAACTGGTAAGATTTTTTTAAAACAGAATTCATCTGTCCAAAGTGTAGCACAGTTTAATTCTATTTTTATTTTTCACATTGGTAGTTCATCTGGCCCTCTTGGCAATAGAGTTTCAAACAGGATAGATGATACTAATCGAGTATTGTGTAGCCATTGTTTGTTTACTATACTGCGCTCAAGTCTGATGGATCCAGTTACTCTTAGAAATCGGGGCAACTGGGCCTAAGAGGTCTTTGATTCATACAAACTATTGTTATTAGAATTGGAGTATGTGAGCCTGTTGAGAAATATGTAAACCCCCCCCTCGCCAAAAAAAAAAAAAAAAATGCATCAAGTCATTCGAACCACACCTTAGTTAAGTTATTGATGATGTGAGAACTCCATCATAACTATTGGGGTCGAAATTAAGTAAATTTTTGGAATCACAAATTTTGTTAAGGTACAAGTGGTGAAATAGGAAGAAAAAAACAGTTTTAAGTTAGTAAGTACAAAATTGTGTTATGGTATAAGTAGGTAACAAAATCATAATGAAAGTTCGATAAGTCACTTAAATCATTTGTGGAGCTGATCAGGTATTTAAATCTAGCAGACCTATGTTTCTACCTTCAGGCTTGGAAATGTTCTCCTTTCCCTTTCTTTTCTTTTGTTTGACGTTCTTCTTGTTAGCTTTCTCCCGTTTTTATTTTCGTTCATTAATAAATATTCTTTGGATGTAATATTCTCACTGTTTGTCACAAGTCTTTTACGCATTTTACAATCTGTTTAAGGTTTCTTATCTTTCTTTAAAATGTCTAACAGTAATTATGGTTATTAATGTACTTGGGGTAACAGAGTCGAAGGAGGGCCCAATTACCCCAAGCACCTGGCCCATTTACCCCATTTTAAAAATATTTTAGGGGTAACTGGGCCATCCACTCAAGCTTATAACTTAAAAAAGAACAGGTTCTGGTAGTACCATTTCAGGGCTCTATTATGCTTCCAAATTCATGTATTAGGCACATAGGCACGTTAGGCACATTGTTTAAGGAAGACACCATTGTTCTTCAATGCTGCCCATTGCTTAAAATGAAATTCCTGTTAAAAGTTTTCCAGAAAAAACTTATGGTCCTTTTACCCCGTGGGTCCAGTTATCCCAACTTATCTCAGAGATTTTACTGCTACTACTTATAACAAAAATAATAATAAGAGATAACAAGACTTATAAAATAATACTAATAGTAATGACAATACTAATAGTCACTAATATTAACAGTACATGATAACAATTATGGTAACAACTACTTATGAATTAACAGTATTTATACATTCCTGGTTTAGATCTTAAAATCGTGAGGAGGAGGAGGAGGAGGAGAAGGAGGAGGATGCAGGTTATGGCTAGGTTCTTTTCTATTTGTACACCTAGTCCGACTGCAGCACCTGAAATCACATTGCACATATTAGCCATTGAGGTATTCCTGAACGCTATAAAATAGTTTTTCCCCAGGAAAGTGTTTGAGTTTATTCTTAAAGTTGTGTAAGCCTGTTGTGTTTCTCGGATGATTTGGTAATTTGTTGAATAATTATATACCCAAAGAGAATGTACCCTTTTGCTATAATGTGCTTGTGCACATTGGTTGATGAAGGTTTCATGCTTGCCTTGTGTTTAAGCTTGTGTGCCTTGGGTGTAAGCTTGAGTTAAATTTGTTAGGTGTGTCGTTGTTTACTATACTTTTTACAAATATGATAACTTCATAAATGAATATACAAGGCAGTGGAAGTATGTTAAGTTTCTGTAATTGAGGTCTGCAGGACTCTGCTCTTTTTATATTTGTTATATTAAAATAAAGGCTATAACAATGTATTAAACACGAGATCGTTTCACATGATATAATATCTTAAACTATCTTTATCTTAAACTATCTTTATCTTAAACTATCTTTATCTTAAACTATCTTTATCTTAAACTATCTTTATCTTAAACTATCTTTATCTTAAACTAGCGTTTTATTAAAAAATAAATAATTTGAGAAGTACAAGAAAACATTACATAAACTTGTAGAGAAAATGATAGTGTGTACTTGAGATAACTCATAAAATGTACAACAAAATTACATGATAACCGTTCTCTGAGCACGGAAAAAACCGAATTAACCTTACCGCTCAAGTATTTTGAAGGGGGAATACGAGGCCACTCCTTTGAAATTGCGGCGATGCGCCGCTTTATAGCTGAGGAGGAATTTTGCCAGCCCTGCTAGCTTTACAGGGCCTGGAACCCTGTTTACGGAGCCCAATTACGTGTAACCTGGAAACACTACAAAATATTGTTTTTTAGTATGGTTTCCCCACGCTGAATACGTTGCGTGCCACCCTGGCGGTCCAAAACGCTAGAAAATCATGGCATTCTTGCCAGGCTAAGATCCCGCTCCTCTAAACATGTCACCCCTCCAAACATGTCACCCCTCCACAGATGTCACCCCTCCAAACATGTCACCCCTCCAAACATGTCACCCCTCGCAACATGTCACCCCTCGCAACATGTCACCCCTCGCAACATGTCACCCCTCGCAACATGTCACCCCTCCAACATGTCACCCCTCCAACATGTCACCCCTCCAAAGATGTCACCCCTCCACATGTCACTCCTCCACACATGTCACCCCCTCCACACATGTCACCCCTCCACACATGTCACCCCCTCCACACATGTCACCCCTCCACACATGTCACCCTCCACACATGTCACCCTCCAAACATGTCACCCCTCCAAACATGTCACCCCTCCAAACATGTCACCCCTCCAAACATGTCACCCCTCCAAACATGTCACCCCTCCAAACATGTCACCCCTCCAAACATGTCACCCCTCCAAACATGTCACCCCTCCAAACATGTCACCCCTCCAAAGATGTCACCCCTCCAAAGATGTCACCCCTCCAAAGATGTCACCCCTCCAAAGATGTCACCCCTCCAAAGATGTCACCCCTCCAAACATGTCACCCCTCCAAACATGTCACCCCTCCAAACATGTCACCCCTCCAAACATGTCACCCCTCCAAACATGTCCCCCCTCCAAACATGTCACCCCTCCAAACATGTCACCCCTCCAAACATGTCACCCCTCCAAACATGTCACCCCTCCAAACATGTCACCCCTCCAAACATGTCACCCCTCCAAACATGTCACCCCTCCAAACATGTCACCCCTCCAAACATGTCACCCCTCCAAACATGTCACCCCTCCCAACATGTCACCCCTCCAAACATGTCACCCCTCCAAACATGTCACCCCTCCAAACATGTCACCCCTCCAAACATGTCACCCCTCCAAACATGTCACCCCTCCAAACATGTCACCCCTCCAAACATGTCACCCCTCCAAACATGTCACCCCTCCCAACATGTCACCCCTCCAAACATGTCACCCCTCCAAACATGTCACCCCTCCAAACATGTCACCCCTCCAAACATGTCACCCCTCCAAACATGTCCCCCCTCCAAACATGTCACCCCTCCAAACATGTCACCCCTCCAAACATGTCACCCCTCCAAACATGTCACCCCTCCAAACATGTCACCCCTCCAAACATGTCACCCCTCCAAACATGTCACCCCTCCAAACATGTCACCCCTCCAAACATGTCACCCCTCCAAACATGTCACCACTCCAAACATGTCACCACTCCAAACATGTCACCACTCCAAACATGTCACCACTCTAAACATGTCACCACTCTAAACATGTCACCACTCTAAACATGTCACCACTCTAAACATGTCACCACTCTAAACATGTCACCACTCTAAACATGTCACCACTCTAAACATGTCACCACTCTAAACATGTCACCACTCTAAACATGTCACCACTCTAAACATGTCACCACTCTAAACATGTCACCACTCTAAACATGTAACCACTCTAAACATGTAACCACTCTAAACATGTAACCACTCTAAACATGTAACCACTCTAAACATGTAACCACTCTAAACATGTAACCACTCTAAACATGTAACCACTCTAAAGACGTAACCACTCTAAAGACGTAACCACTCTAAAGACGTAACCACTCTAAAGACGTAACCACTCTAAAGACGTAACCACTCCAAAGACGTAACCACTCCAAAGACGTAACCACTCCAAAGACGTAACCACTCTAAAGACGTAACCACTCTAAAGACGTAACCACTCTAAAGACGTAACCACTCTAAAGACGTAACCACTCTAAAGACGTAACCACTCTAAAGACGTAACCACTCTAAAGACGTAACCACTCTAAAGGCGTAACCACTCTAAAGACGTAACCACTCTAAAGACGTAACCACTCTAAAGACGTAACCACTCTAAAGACGTAACCACTCTAAAGACGTAACCACTCTAAAGACGTAACCACTCTAAAGACGTAACCACTCTAAAGACGTAACCTCTCTAAAGACGTAACCTCTCTAAAGACGTAACCACTCTAAAGACGTAACCACTCTAAAGACGTAACCACTCTAAAGACGTAACCACTCTAAAGACGTAACCACTCTAAAGACGTAACCACTCTAAAGACGTAACCACTCTAAAGACGTAACCACTCTAAAGACGTAACCACACTAAAGACGTAACCACTCTAAAGACGTAACCACTCTAAAGACGTAACCACTCTAAAGACGTAACCACTCTAAAGACGTAACCACTCTAAAGACGTAACCACCCCAAAGACGTAACCACCCCAAAGACGTAACCACCCCAAAGACGTAACCACCCCAAAGACGTAACCACTCCAAAGACGTAACCACTCCAAAGACGTAACCACTCCAAAGACGTAACCACTCTAAAGACGTAACCACTCTAAAGACGTAACCACTCTAAAGACGTAACCACTCTAAAGACGTAACCACTCTAAAGACGTAACCACTCTAAAGACGTAACCACTCTAAAGACGTAACCACTCTAAAGACGTAACCACGCTAAAGACGTAACCACTCTAAAGACGTAACCACTCTAAAGACGTAACCACTCTAAAGACGTAACCACTCTAAAGACGTAACCACTCTAAAGACGTAACCACTCTAAAGACGTAACCACTCTAAAGACGTAACCACTCTAAAAACGTAACCACTCTAAAGACGTAACCACTCTAAAGACGTAACCACTCTAAAGACGTAACCACTCTAAAGACGTAACCACTCTAAAGACGTAACCACTCTAAAGACGTAACCACTCTAAAGACGTAACCACTCTAAAGACGTAACCACTCTAAAGACGTAACCACTAGAAAGACGTAACCACTAGAAAGACGTAACCACTAGAAAGACGTAACCACTAGAAAGACGTAACCACTAGAAAGACGTAACCACTAGAAAGACGTAACCACTAGAAAGACGTAACCACTATAAAGACGTAACCACTATAAAGACGTAACCACTATAAAGACGTAACCACTATAAAGACGTAACCACTATAAAGACGTAACCACTATAAAGACGTAACCACTATAAAGACGTAACCACTATAAAGACGTAACCACGATAAAGACGTAACCACTATAAAGACGTAACCACTATAAAGACGTAACCACTATAAAGACGTAACCACTATAAAGACGTAACCACTATAAAGACGTAACCACTATAAAGACGTAACCACTATAAAGACGTAACCACTATAAAGACGTAACCACTATAAAGACGTAACCACTATAAAGACGTAACCACTATAAAGAAGTAACCACTATAAAGACGTAACCACTATAAAGACGTAACCACTATAAAGACGTAACCACTATAAAGACGTAACCACTATAAAGACGTAACCACTTTAAAGACGTAACCACTATAAAGACGTAACCACTTTAAAGACGTAACCACTTTAAAGACGTAACCACTTTAAAGACGTAACCACTTTAAAGACGTAACCACTTTAAAGACGTAACCACTTTAAAGACGTAACCACTTTAAAGACGTAACCACTTTAAAGACGTAACCACTTTAAAGACGTAACCACTTTAAAGACGTAACCACTTTAAAGACGTAACCACTATAAAGACGTAACCACTATAAAGACGTAACCACTTTAAAGACGTAACCACTTTAAAGACGTAACCACTTTAAAGACGTAACCACTATAAAGACGTAACCACTTTAAAGACGAAACCACTATAAAGACGTAACCACTAAAAAGACGTAACCACTAAAAAGAATTAACCACTAAAAAGAATTAACCACTAAAAAGAATTAACCACTAAAAAGAATTAACCACTAAAAAGA
>BLKR01007790.1:0-15000 GCA_011170035.1 Teleogryllus occipitalis
TTACATGTCTGTTAAACACGATAGTATTATATGAAGCAAGAAACATTGTTTTTCGTTTGATCATTCAACTTCATCAATCACTGAAAATTACTTTAATTTTCTCTGCTTATCAGTTTTTTAATCTCAGATCTTCGATGAAGACATGAATCAAATAACATCGTTGATATTTGAGTGTTTTAAAAATAATAACATGAATAAATGCTTATATTTATTGAATTGGTTTTATAATAACCTGTAAAAACATGGGTTTTCTGTTGGTTTTGGGGATGTTGAAAACATTCAAATAGTAAAGGCAATGTTAAGCTGGTGACCTTTAACATTGTTTATTTGATATTTTTCTTAGGGATAGTTTATAATGGTTAAACGTTTTCAAAGAGTGCACATTAGATACCTCCAATGGCCCGTTTCCGTATAATAAACCACTACGTTCTCCCTGTACAGATGGTCGTGCAAAATTCAAGGTTTTGATAGATTCGTAGAATGGCGGCCAACAAACCACCTTCGAACTCTGACGATACTGAAATGTAGTCTGTGTTGGGAAGGTCATATCACTTGACCACCAAGTTCGTTCTATGTATTTCACTGGGAAATGCTAGTGCATTGATATTTACTAAACTGTAAACAAACGCTAAATCTCTTTGAATTGTTATAACATCTGTTTTGCTTTCTTTTAGTAACATCAACTCGTTTTACCAAATACGTGAGTTTGTTATATTTTTACACGCTACAGTTATTTCATTTTACAAGTATTTATTGTCAAGCATTTAGGAATTCATGAAATTTCATTGAAACGTTCGCCAATCTAAAAACCTTTTAAATGTATATTAAATATATTAATTTTGTTTAAAAATATGTATTAACAATGCGTAGATTTAGCACATAAAGCTCTGATTTGAATATTATACAATGAAATCATCAAATTAACAGTTTTAGAAAGGAATGATAAATTGAATTGAAAATATTAATTTAAAGTTTATATACGTTTATTTAGAAATTTCTATACTTGTGTAAATATTGTCATGTGTGATTCTACTCTTGTGATCTTTCAAAACACAAAATTGAATATTTCTGTATTTGAAAACCTTAACACTACCTTCATCCAATCCAGTGCAGTTTATAGCAAACAGCTAAGCAATATGTTTCCCTATTTTTTAATGGTAATGGTTAAACAAGAGGAACAAATAGTTTCTGACTCGGTGTTAACAGGGGACTTAAAAAAATTAATAATACAGTTATTCGGTTGCTCAACATCCCTTTGATAGAAAAACAGAAACAATTGTTTGGGCGTAATGCAACTTGAAAATTTTTTTTTTCTAATCAATTTCTTTCATATTTGATAAATATATCGACTTGCAAATTGTAGGACTTAAAAGAGAATATAAAAACCAAATAAAAGTTATGCTCATACTCGCCGTAAAAATACGAATTTAGCATAATGAAATTGGCCGCAGAATTTGTTTACAAGCAAGTGCATTTTAAGCGTATGTGACAGGCAAAAGCGCGGCATTGGAGAACTGTTTTTTCAGTATGCCCATCCCACGCTATTCGAATGCTAGCGCGAATGAATTAAGCGCAAACAAATGGGGTCTACTAAGATGTTAATTTCTTATAAACAATTACATATATCTCGAGAACGAGATATAATAGCACCGAACGGATTCCGGAATTGTGCATCACATTTAAACGCCATTCAGATTAGACAATAAAAAAATTGCAACAATTGCAAATTTATAAACAATTTCCAAATTTTGCAAATCTAAAGTGGGGAGAGTCTCCCGATGTCCCAGAACCAAAAACAGCGAATTAACAATTTTTCAACAATTTATAATTTTATAAACAAATTCGAAATATGCGTTAGAACGGCCGGGAAGGCTCCGCAAATTGCGCCTGAAATGAATATTTCAAAATAGCAGTTTGTCAGGAGTTACAAATCGATTACTAAAAGTTAGAATAATTGTTGCTAAAATGATAAATATTTACTGGTCTATAGACAATCATTCTGGACGGAAAACCCCGCTTAGAAATATTTTTTTCGTCGTGGTGTACGCGCAGGCAAACTACCTCCTTCGGCAGGGAAATATGACGATATTTCCGTCTCGTACGTAAACGAACTAGCCCCCTCCCCCTGAGACAGCGTTCTTTCTACCCCTTGGGATGTTGCACCAATCACAGACAACTGTGGTTCTACCTGCTAGCGATTGGTCAACGCGTCCCTCCCCCTGCCCTCCCCCAGGCCGAGGGGTGTCCAAGTTTGTCGGCGCAGTGTGGAAGATAGAATTTCGAACGACATTTTTTCTGAGGGAGAGGGTACATTTACCTACTTTTATTTAACTTTCGTGCTCTTCCACGAAAAATGAAAAAAGGCGAGTCAGTATAATAATGAATGAGGGGAGAAATGTCCCTATAGTTAAAAAAATTCGTAGAAATCTGGGAATATGAAATTAATTTCGAACTCACCCCCGGTCATTGCGTTCTTATCTGTTGAAATGTTGAAAAGCAAGAATAAGCTTATTCAGACGTGAATGACATTCAAGTGGGAGTGCCTCTGGGTTTCAATTGTATGTATTGTATTCCAGTTATATACGAAACCCAGAGCAGGGAAGTTAGCTGCTTTCGCTGACACAGCTCTGATATCCACAGGACGAGACGAGACGAAAGTGGACGAGGCGATCTCTACCAAACTACTTCTAGAAGCTAGCAAAGCCATTTACCATTGGACCAAAAATGAAAAAAACTGAGCTAAATAAGGAAAAGTCAGTAGTCATCAACTATTACAATGAAATATTGAACAAACCATCATCACCGTTCATCACTGGAATGCAACTTCCTGACGAAATTGCCAGATGGGTTCGATTCTCGGTGCCGGAAACGGAAGTAGCGCGGAAATAGTACGTACGTGCTACAACAGCACGTACTCTCGCATTATTTGTAACTTCTAAGTAATATTATATTATTACTTGAACCCACAAAAAATGTTTCCAACTCGCAACCAGGCTGGGATACTACCTCGGGTACATACGAGTACATTCGTACTTAGGTTTAGCAAGTACTTAGCATAACCTCTATACTAATCGCCTGAGTTGGCATAACAACCTGCCCGACGAAGGTGAACATTTGCAATTTTAAATTCGAGGTGCCACAGAATGGCACAGATTTTCTCATACCAAATTTTTCTAATTCCGTCGTCGTGATCTGGCTTTAAGGTTTTGCTCCATTCTCTGGCCAGCTGCCATCTATCGTCGCCCAAATAATATTTTTTTGACATTTTCTTAACTTTTTGCTTTCTTAATATTACATCCGAAATATTACTTCAAGAATATTAAAGAAGAGTAAAAATCTCGTCCTAAATAGAAATTACCATTGAAAAATTTGAAGCCGGTTTTAAGAAAATGGCGATTAACCATTACTGTAAATGCCAAATTAGAAGCTCTTTTTTACAGGAATCTATTGCGTTTTCGAAAAACTTAATTTGAAGTCATTTGAGGCACTTCCACCCTCAAATGTAATAATGTATACAAATCATTTGAGCGTTTCAGAAAATGCGGAATTTTGAGCTTATTTTAACAGAAAACAGTTGAGTGTTCCAGAAACTTCATATGACATGATTTAAAGTACATATACTCATAAATACAATAATGTGAACACATCGCCGCTAATGTAAGTATTAACGACTTGAGAGAAGTAAAAAAATATTATTTTGTAATTTTTGAAAAAATAAAAGAATAGAGCAGTATGGCATTTATGTCATCACATAGAGTGCATTTAGAACTATCTCTATCAAAAGTTTAAAGAAAAAAATTGGAGCCGTTTTTGAGAAAATCTTATTTTTGTAATTCATTTCAAAAATTGTAAAAGTTGTAAAAGTTCAAAATTGGCGCTTCAGGCATTAGGTTCACGTTTCGTGATCAAAACAAGCGCTGTTAAAATGGTGAGGCGAATGCATAAGCGTATCGGGGGGGGGGGAATAAATATTTAAAATATATATCAATGTCTGTTTAATTTTTAAATATTTAAGTCACTCTGTACACGACGCTCGTATTAAAAATATCAAAGTTACAGGAAAAATGTGATACATTTCTAGCATGGGATGAAAACGCGAATTAACCTCTGTAAGTACGATCGTAATGATCACATTTGTCAATGCTTTTCCAAATCTTTTTCAAAAGATTGAGAGTAAAATCATGCATACAAGCCCTTATATTTCTTTTATTAGAGCATTTTTCATTCGAATAAAACAATACTAATATTTTAAACCAATACGCCTAATCATAAGGAAAATGTACCGCCTAGAAGCGCACGACAGCTTGCTCTTTGCTCCACGTATTTGCATCGGATGTTGTCATCCTGCAACCTGTGAACTCTGTAACCCAGATGGAATTTACCTTGTTTCTTACAGGAGTAGAATCCCAGTATCGCGGTTATCTGTGCGTATGAGTGGAGATAAAGAGCCAGTGTTACGACGGGCAGAGGGCACGACGGAAATGCACTCCGATTTATCAGTTCCATTACTCCGAGCGAGTGATGTGTTGAATATGACTTGCCTGCTTCAGGTTCAATGTACATCTGACAAACGCTGCTTATTCATTGTATCAGAGAGCATAAAAGTAGAACACAACAATTGCTCTCGCCAGACAGTTTTGTTACTTACCAAAACGGCTGCAGTCACTAAAAGAAATTTAATCGTTCTATTTCAGTTGAGTGACAAGATCAGGGCGGACCCAGAAAGTATTTCGGGGAGGGGGAGGAGGGATTTCAGTTCACCTCTCCCATTAATATTTTTTAAAGAATAATTTTTTTTATTTGAAATATGTTAGTTTTAAATTTCAAATAGAGTGTATCCATAATAGGAAAAGTTGGCATGTGATGTGCTCAATAAGCAATAATCGTTTTGAATAAGTTTAGCCTAATTTCAAAAACGTTGGCGTGGGAACGGGCATGGACCCCGTGGCCCCTGGACGCGCCACTGGGTAAGATAGTAGACACTTTTATAAAATCCGTTGATAACTAGTTAACAAAGTGAAAATATAATTTAGAGTTGCAAAAATGAAACAAAAATATGAAATTTTGGCGTAAATAATTTTTTTTGAGAAACAAACACACCGCTTAAAAAACGTTCTGTATTAATGCTGAGGACTATTCTTTTTACGGTAGTCACGTTACGCTAATGATTCTTAAAAGTAAATGTTTTAAATGATTCCAGTATGATTCAATCTTATTGACCCTTCAAAGTCTGATTTATTTATTATTTCTTAATTGTTTTACTTCGCATTTATTTATTGATTTCACACGGAGTTTTTGCTGATGAAATTGCATTTTATTTGTTATATTTTGTCTTTATTGAAGTGTTATACCGAGTTCGTACGTACGTAATAGGGGTACGTACCTACGTAAATGTATCGCATGGATCTTAAACAGCAAATTAGTGAAATCTTTAAAATAACGTTTTGATATACCACGAAAGGGTTAAAAAAAAAGATTGTCCCCCTCCGATTCCGCCACCTCACTTTCCCCTCCCCATCTGCATTCTCTCCGCCCCCTCTCCCCAATCGCCTATGGCCACACTCTTGGTTATGCCCGCGACCTCGCCTTCACACTGCCTCTTGTCGTGCCCCTGGACCTCTCCGCCCCGCCATCGCCTCCGCCGTCACCTCGGCGCCCTGCCGCCGACCCCACCTCTGAGCTCGTTCCAGTCGTTGCCTCCACCCCCACCGCACCGGCAGCGGTAGCCCAGGGCATCAACTGATGTCACTGCAGCGCCTCTGATCGGGAGGTGCTAGGTTCGAGTCCTGACAGCGGCAGGATTTTCGACACTAACTTTCCAGCTCGGTCGAATTCTGTCGCTGTCTGAAGGAGAATTCTAGCGGCCGGCTGCTCTGATCGGTAGTTTTCCGTGGTTTCTCCGATCAACACCAGGCGAATGCCGGAGCAGTACCCTACCAAACGGGCCACGGACCGCGCGCGATCTGTCCTTCCTCTTCCTTGTCCTATCCTCTCCCTTAACACACACACTTACACTTACACACACACACACACACACTAACATGCACTACACTACTACATATTCCGGGAGACCGGTCGGGAGCTTAGGGCTTGTCCCGGCTGGGGCGGTGCCCCGCTGGTGGGAGAGTCTTGGTTAGGGGGAAACCCCACTAGCCGACGGTAGGTCGGCGCCAGATCTCGCCATCCAGCGGGGGAAGATCACCGCCATCTCCCGAGCAAAACATGCACTACACAAACGGGACTAATGACCAAAGCAGTTGGCGCGCCGGGAAACACGAAAAAATCAATCAATCAAATCCACCCCCACCGCCCCGCTGCCTTTGCTTACGCCCCTGCCCCTGCCACCGCAATCGCCGTGCCACTGTCGTAAATCCAGTGATTTATTGTGTATTTATTGAAAGGTAGGGATACCTTGAAAATTGAATGAGACACCTGTAAGTTACAGCACAAGTGTCTGAGATCGGAATTGGCGGAATTTATAAGCCCTGATAACTTTTATGTCTATATTGTATTTCAAGAGAGTTGCTCAAGCGATAAGTTTGCATTGTAGTAATTATATATTTGTTAATAGAACGGCTATGATAACTTCGTCATCAATAGAACGCCTTCCTCAATTTTATTTCAGATTTCCTAATTGTGAGCACATAAACTCAAAAACCGGGCTACTTGGACTCGATTACAGTGGGGTCAAGTAGCCCAAAACTTTATTTGTTAATCTTTTAATGCGTTAATCGTTTTATTTCGACATTTAAAACTTCCACCATGGAGATTTTGTTTTGTTTTTACAGTAATATGACCGTTATAGTACAGAAATACAAACGATTTCCTTAAGTCGGAATTATGCGGATTATCAGGTTGAGGAATGTTTGGCAGCAATTCAGTAGGGAATAATGTCCGAAATAAAAGCTAAAGTTTCTTTTAAAAGAAGTCGTTCGACTATAAAAAGGGGACTGAAGAAGAAATTCATTCAGAATCCGGGGCATTCAAAATTGTTTACTGAAGACTGAAATTAGTCTTTGCAAGTCACCGTGACCAAATCAGTAATTTCAGATTTCCTGTTGATGAACTCAATTTCAGATTTATTGTAAAGTTTTACGTATCTGTGGGTGGCAGAACTGTCACTGCTTTGGAAGATAATCTCCCAGGGCGAGGTTGGGTGAAATTATTTTTTTGGCATCCTCAGTTAACGATAAAAAATTGGATAATAAGCATTGTATATTAGCTACTGAAGTTATCTCCGTGTTTGTAGTATATTTACATTCATATTTGTACTAGGAAACCTAGGAACACGTGTACTCAGTGCAAATCTCAATTGTTTTATATACGAAAACATCGCGTGGGTTGAAGTAGCTCCTGTGAAAATGATCTCAAATTTCCGCATTTTCAAAAAAGCTCAAACGCCATTTTCTGAAAAAATGGCTCAAAATTTCTTCAACTTTTACAACGGATAGTGGTAATGGCACTATTTAACATTACGTCAAGTTTATTATAGTGTATTCTTTTGTTTTTTCAAAAATTACACAAATGTAATTTTTTTGAAATATCTCTCACGTTGTTAGTACGCACATTTCCAGCAATTTATATACATTACTGCATTTGTGAGTGGACGTTCTTCAAATTACTTCAAATGAAGTTTTTTCGAAAACTCAATAGATTTGTGTGAAAAAGAGCTCGTAGTGGTAGGCGTAGAAACGGGGCTGGGTAATTTTTTTGTTAACAACGCCAAAAAAATCACATCTGCAGTTCGTTTACCGATGCAAGTAAGTCTTCTATAAGTCAGGAGAGAAATCTTCTAGTTTTTCGAATGTTGGGAATGTCACTCTTTTTACATTCTGATATATATTTGTATATAGAGGTGTAATATACGTAGTATAGAGAATGTTATGTAAAGCTACGGAAAGTCGATTTCGAGATTTCAAAGGAAATACACGTTTTGGGGTCCCTTATAACAAAAAAAGTGGTTCTTCAAGACGTCCGCCCGTCCGTCCGTCTGTCTGCCTGTCCGTCCGTCTGTGAACACTGCTAGCGCCTAAATCACAAGTACGGATTTTTTCAAATTGAAGAAACCCCATTCCACCTGACTCCAGTTGATGCTTGGAAATTTAAAAAAAAAACATTCTTTAAAATTTGGGGGTACTTTACATGAAGCCCCCCTGACATTTTCAAAATTTTCTCAAAAACGGCACCAAATTTTTTCTTTAAATTATTGATAGGAGTAGTACCAAATGCGTCCAATATGATGGCATAAACGCCATATTGCTCTATTAGTTTTTTCAAAAATTACAAAAATGTAATTTTTTTCCTTGTCTCTGACGTCGGTAATATTTACATTGGAGGCGATTTCTTCACGCTGGTGTATTGATGAGTATATGTGCTTTAAATAGTGCCAAATAAAGTTTCTCGAAAACTGGAGAGTTTTCTGTGAAAATGATATCAAATTTCAGCATTTTCAAAGGAGCTCAAACGCCATTTTCTGAAAAATGGCTCAAAATTTCTTCTTCAAACATTTACAACGGATAGTGGTTATGCTACTATTTAACATGACGTCAAGTTCATTTTAGTGTTTTCTTTTGTTTTTTTATTTAAACAAATGTATTTTTTTAATATCTCACACGCCGTTAAATTTTTGTAATTTTTGGAAAAACAAAAGAATTCAACAAAATGATATTGACGTCATATTACATAGTGCAATTTGAACTATCCGTTGCAAAAATTTGAAGAAAATATTTGGAGCTATTTTTGAAAAAATCCTGTTTGAGCGTTTCTGAAAATGCCGAATTTTGAACTCGTTTTAACAGAAAACTGTTGAGTTTTCGAAAAACTTTATTTGGCATTATTTAAATCACATTTACTCATAAATGCAATAACATAAAGAAATCGCCTCTAATATAAATATAACCTACGAGTGACAAGTCAAAAAAATAACATTTCTGTAATTTTTGAAAAAAAAAAACAAACAAACAAGAAAATGGAGCTATGTGACATTTATGTCTTATATAGTGTATTTAGCACTATCCATGCCAAAAATTTAAAGAAAACATTTGGAGCCGTTTTTGAGAAAATCTTCTTTTTGTTATTTTTTACAATTGCAAATATTGCAAGCACTATTGCACGAAAACTACAAAAATTAAAAAAAAATTGCATGACCTTAATGAAAGAACTATTTATGCACAATAAATTTAATTTGAAAGAATGATCGCTGTCTTCAATTTTGGTTGTAGTAGTAAGACGCCGAAATAATTCAAACTTTTGCAATTTTCGAAAATTCATAGTTAACTCTTAAAATCGGACCTTTCCTACTTTTATAAGTGTATTTTACTCTTAAACGCCATTTTCGTAAAAACGGCTCCAAATGTTTGAACGAAAATTTCCATATAGGACGAGATTTTACTCTTCTATAATATTCTTCAAGTAATTTTTCATTTCTGTCATTAAGAAACCGAAAAATTGAGAAGATGTGAAAAAGTGATGTTTGGGCGGGGATAGATGACAGCTGAGAAGAGGATGGCGCATTACCGGAAAGCTCGACCCCGCCAAAAAAATTAGGAAACTAACTTATACGAGAAAGTTTGTGTCATTCTGTAGCACCACTAGTTTAATTTTATTATTAATTTTTATTTTTGTGTATATTATTTCATTTTCTTTTACTTTTATTCATCTTTCAATTATTTTTAGTTAAAATATTGGTAAGGGATTCTGGAGCTCATGAAAACGTGCGCAGATGATATTTCTCACCAATACGTCACTTACAGTTTTCACTGTTCTATGACTAAGTAAATCAAATAGTTAAACATTTATATTCAAGAATTTCAAGTAAGCACCTCTATAATACGCGTCCGAGGTATACTAAAGGTACAATATGGTGAATATGAACGTATTTTAAACCAAGTGCACATTTTTCAAAACAAAATTTTCTCTTAATCAATTAATGTTATCGGAGCACATATAAACATTGCTGTATTGTTTGGATTAATATGCGACGAAATAGTTTTCACCATTAGGAGTCATCCCCTTGTTTTTATGAGTAACTGTTGAATGTCCAGATTATCAGCAATAACCGTCTCACATTTTCTTGAACCGTTCAGACTGGACTGCCAGCACAGTGTGAATTTTCTCGACTGTCGTTCACGACATTCAGTGAATTCTTATCGATGCAAGAGAAAGAAGTTCTTAAAGAGGCATTATTGGAAAAGATGCGAATGAAGTGTTCTTGAAATGCACCTTTTTACATTGTGTTTATCGAACGAATATTCATCTAAAGTTTCATTGGAATAAGCAAGTTGCTTCCGAATCCATAAACTGTTAAGGCTTTTGGTATAGAGGCTCGAATTATAAAAAATGAAACATTTTAACAAATTTTTTGTTCGTTAAGTTTGCCTGTATTGACGTAAATGCCTTTTTAGAAATATTTGCGTATGCTGGCTTCCTAAATACTTTTAAAAATATTTATATCTCCATCTCTTATTTAAAAGTAACTTTTTTACTCGTTTTCAGTTTTAGTATTTATTTCACGTCAAAAACAGTTAAAAACTGTATGTGACGGGCTAAGGGGAAAGATGCTGTATTGCTTCCCAATAGTTAGGTTATGTCCCAATAGTTAGTCTATAGGTTATGAATCTCCATTTTCTTGTGTAGACTCAATATGTCCTTTTGAGTATGCATGAAATTATTTTTTTAGAAGCCAGAAAACTCGAACTTCTTCGCACAACAACAGTCAATAATAACCGGGATACGTTATTAATATTTGTGTGTTAATGTTCGTTCCAAGAAACAATTGGTCGTTGAGGGGGGTGATCATCTAAAAGGGGGTCTTTCAGAGGTTTCACTGTAGTTTCGTATTTAGCTAGTTTCGAAAATTCGCCACCGTCAGGACACAAACCCTAAAACTTCCTTGTTTGCTACGCTACAGCGACAATAGATGTAGTTACTAATCTAACTTATTTCGGCCTTCAGCGTTCACGATGTACATGAAACATCATTGACTCTGAGGAACGAATTTTTATGCCAAAATACTTCTTGGAGCACAGACAGCTCACACTTGGACAATCACGTCTCATTGACAGCGCTCAGTAGCTAATACCAACATTCGCCGGATGAAGTCTAAAATGATCTGTTGATCGTCATTCATGCAGCTTTAACCCTATCGTGTGCCTAATGTGCGAATGAACCAGCTTCTCCTACCATTACCTTTATTTCCGATATAAGCCATAATGTACACTGAGGTGACAAAAGTTATGGGATGCCTCCTAATATTGTGTCGGTCCTCTTTTTTCCCGGTAAAGTGACGTGGCAAAGACTCGAAAAGTTGTTGTAAGTCCCCTGCAGAAATATTGAGACACCCTACCTCTATATGTCAATAACTGTGCAAGTATTACCGGTGAAGGATTTTGCGTACAAACTGACCCCTCAATTGTCCCATAAATGTCCTATGGGATTCATGTCGGGCAATCTAGGTGGCCACATCATTCGCTAGAATAGTCAAGAATGTTTTTCAAACCAATTGCGAACAATTGGTGCCCCGTGACATGTCGCATTGTCATCCATACAAATTCCATTGATGTTTGGGAACATAAAGTCCATGAATGGCTGCAAATGGTCTCCAAGAAACTGATCATAATCATTTCCAGTCAATGATCTGTTTAGTTGGACCAGAGGACCCTGTCCATTCCATGTAAAAACAGTCCCCACCATTACAGAGCTTGCACAGTGCCTTATTGACAAATGGCGTCCATGGCTTTGTGGGGTCTCGGCGCCACACTCAAACCCTACCAACAGCTCTTACCAACTGAAATCAGGACTCATCTGTCCAAGAGATGGTTTTACATTCATCTAGGGTCCAATGCATATGCTCATGAGCCAGGAGAGGTGCTACAAGCGATGTCGTGTTGTTAGCAACAGCACTGGAGTCGGTCTTGTGCTGCCATAACCCGTTGAAACCAATTTTCACCGCACTGCCCAAACAGATACGTTCGTCGTACGTCTCACATTGATTGCTGTGGTTGTTTCACGCGGTGTTGCTTTTCTGTTACGTAGCCCATTAGTATGCGTAAAAGCCTCGGCGCTCCGGCCTGCTCTTAGTTACAGCTAAAAGTTCCGCTACTCATGGTTGGCGCGCTGCTCGCCAACCATTCCTCGATGGGCTGCAGCAAGCAAATATACGGAGATCCGCATTACGAACACAGAACTTTTTCACTTAGAGGCTTTGAATTCAAATATTTAGATCTCTCGAACAGAAGAATTTGATAAATTATTTGGTTCGAAAACAGAACGAGAAATTGCTCTTAACTACAGTTGCCTTAGTCTTCTTTCAACAGAAATTAACTAATACCTTTCGTCTTCCTCTTCCTCTTCTTCCTATCTTCACAAAACTAGACACAGCAATGCACCATCTGCATGGCAACAAAAAATTATCATCTGCAAAACGTAAGGGTTATTTAAAGATACAATTGATTTAATTAACATGTCAAGAACCACCCGTGCTAATTATCTTCACATAGTAAATAAATCGCATCGCGTTTCCGCGTATATTTCCAAGTATGTTCCCATTTCAAATTGCGCGGTCACCATGGCCGCAGTTCAGTGACTCGTTCAGAACGAGTCAGTGGTGGCGGCGAGTTGAGCGAGACCAAGGAGGTTATAATATATGGAGGTGGCATGACCGACCTTTCCCATTGCGGAAAATGAAGCCAACCCCTTGCAAGCTCGGTCAGGCTACCCGCTAAACAGTGTGACCAAAAAGCCTGAAATCTACCTTTCCACCCTTATATTTTTTTAATTCATATTTTGATATTTCCGCAAGGAAGATGTTTTATATATGATTATTTGTAATTATCAGACAGAAAATATTCAGAGAATAAAGCAAAACAGACCTGGGAAAAATATTAAATCTCCCAAAATTCATAGAGTGGCAGAGGAAATATTTTTAAAAATTGTTTCATTTGTGTGAAGCTGATTAGAATTTAATTTCTGTGCTTGATGACATGTATTTTGAAACACAATTATCTTCACTTCATGGAGTGAAAATACAATATTTTAAAATAGAGATTGAAGAAAAAAAATCAACCGACAGTGAACACATTCTGAATGCAGGAGCTTTTTAAAATGTGTTGCATTCAACATCCAAGGAGCTAAATTTAATGTCACATAATTGATTCCGTCAAAAGTCTAATATGTTCCAAATTTGATGTCAGAAAATAATTAAGTTTCTCTGCATCGAAGGAGCTTGAAAATTGCAAATTCATTATTTTATTTAAAAAACAATAAAAATGTATAATTAATATAACATTGTTTACAGATCTAAGGAATAGGCAATTCAAAGAGGAAACACCTTTTTTTCATGAGTAAGGTAAACCAATATTACAAAATTTTTGCAGATGAACTGTTTGATTTATTTCAGTATTTACATTGTGTGACATTACTATTAAATAAAGCAAAATAAGTTTTATAAAATAGATTGAAGTTTTTTAAAAGCTAACGAAAAGCAGCTGCTAATATGTAATAAAAAATAAGCCTTGGTTACGATGGAGCAATTACGTCTGGCCCTTTTCGTTACTCTGCCTTGAGAAATATACCTCCAAACAATTTATTTCTCAGAAAAAAATGTTTATTAAACTCTTTTCCAGGAATAAAAATAAATAATTCGCGGTACAGTGGAATCGCAAAGCAATAAACAAAAAGAAACTAGCCAGTGCTTCAAAATACACCGAGATTTTCACTGGATGTTTTGGTCAACAAAACATGTGGGCATTGACCAGGGATCGGCTTCACTTTTTTGGGGCCGATGTCACCTCCATATATTATAACATCCCTTGAGCGAGAAAAACGGCAGTTGAGTAATAGGCACGGTGACAACGGGACGGTGGGCGTCGGGTCGAAAGGCGTGAAAGGCACCAAGAAACGTATCAAAGAGTGTGGTGCTGATAATTAGAAAATGAGACAGTTCCAATACGAAGAACTGTGCTGTGGCGAAATCCTGATGGTGACCGATAACAGCAGGGGCCGGGGCGGATTAAACATACGCGAGAAGTAATTTGAGAAAAGGTGTCAAAACGTGGCCGCGTGATGTGAGTGAATCGGTAACGACAGCAGTGCAACTAGTGAACAGTGTGACGATGAAGTAGACAGTACGACCATTGTAATCCGGAGCAGACCGTCATTAATGACTATTTGGAACAAGTTGTGTGGGGATAAAAGCCGACGGCGTGTATCAGTCCCGCGGAGCGTGTTCCATCCACCTCCCCTCGTGGTTGCGGCCAGCGCGAGCAACCCCGCGTGACGCTGGGCACCGCCGAGGAAACGGTCCTACTTGTCAGCCACATCACGCAGGACGCCGAGAATCAGTTTTTTTGCTGTGTAGTCGCCAGGATTTTTTGTAATTAGGATTCGCGTTCAAAATATGATTAAGATAGGAGTAATAAACGGAGAAAAGTTTTGTAGAATCATTTTGTAATGGAAAATGTTTATTTTCTCTTGAAAGTGTATAAAAACGTAATATACTTCCAATGTTTTTTGTAATCCCTGCATGAGTCCATTCATAAATAAGAACACTTGTCTCATCTTAAAATTCATCGTTGTACTGACCAAACTTAGGTTCACCACAATATATATATATATATATATATATATATATATATATATATATATATATATATATATATATATATATATATATATATATATATATCGGTCGAAAAAGACAATCCCCTTCCTTTGATTGGTCTTACAATCTTTCCCCCGTCCCACCACCTACACCGTCTACAATCAAAAACGGTTATAAGATACTGTTATAAAATAGGTCTGGCAACTAGGTTCAACCCCCCCATCACCCCCACATGCCTCCAGCACCTATCCTTTCAACTGTGATCGAATGATTTCATAAACTGCTAAAACTATAGTCTTTCCTTTTAGAGTATGATATACTTACAAAGAATAGAAATAAAAATGATAATTTGTAACTAAATCTTACAAAACCAAAATATTACTGAGTGCTACAACAGAATG
>BLKR01007790.1:20000-31117 GCA_011170035.1 Teleogryllus occipitalis
TTGCCCGAAGTACGAACATTTCCGCATGTATTAAAGCCACCCGAAGGTCTCGGGGAATGGTTGGCGACCAGCGTTCCAGCGGTCACAGTGTGAAACTTCGTCCGTCCGCTAGCTCCCATAAGGATCGCCGAAGTTCCGTGGCTTTTAGTCATACCAGCGGACCATGTCTGTTAGCATTAGTGTTGCCAACCGCCCTCCATTTCAGAGGTCAGTCCTTCATTGACGTAAATTGTCCTCTCGTTCTCCTTTGTATATTTATATCCTCGTTTTCGTAATTTTTTATTTTTATTTTTTTTGCATTTATGTTATCACGTGATTAACATCTGCTACGTTGTATTGTTTAATTTAGAATAGAAAACATGAATATCCTTTTTCTGAAAGCTGACACACGCACAGAACACATGCAACCATGATGGTGCCTCTGTCTAGTGACTAATATAAAAAGGAGACGCTCAGACTATCTTCATCTGTATTTTGTGAACGAATCTTTTCATTTGAATCGCAAATGGAGGGAAGAAAAAATGGTGTTGATGTTAGTCTAAATCGAGTATTTATAAAAAGAAGTGTGTCAATGCGTATTTTTTTGCTAATCGAGTGTCCTGCCTATTACTTGACCATTATTGGCAACCCTAGTTAGCATCGACAACTCTACGCAAACGCCGCTGCTCTCGGTCATTATGTGAAGGCCTTCGGCCACTGCGTACTCCATGTTGAGAGTTTATGCCTGAAATTAGGTATTCTTGACCCACTCTGGACACTGTGGATCTCGGAATTTAGAATTCCCTAACGATTGCGGAAATGGAATGTCCCATGTATCTAGATCCAAATACCAATCCGCGTTCAGTCTCTTAATTCCAGTCGTGCGGCCATAATGAGCCAGGAACCTTTTTTACATGAATAATTCGAGTACAAATAAAATCTCTGCCAATGCACTGTCCTTTTAGACCTTTTTTACGCGTTACTGCTGCCATCTCTTAATTTATATATTGCTTTCCCATGACTTTTGTACATACACTTACGTAGAGGGCAGAGACAACGTTCATTTTGCGTACAGTTTTTGGCAATATACTTGGAACACTCCCTATCAACGCAAAACAAGACTTGTAAAATCTATTGTGAGAACGTTTATTTTTCAACACTAGTCTCAACCTCGTTCGTTTCTGTCGGTTGAGAGACTCTCTTCTTACTCTCTCCTTAAAAGAGAACGCATGTGATGAATGGATCCTAACGTTTGGTATTAGCGTTGTTTCGCGAACGGGCGTCACCAATCAACCTAGCGAGAACGCACAATTGTACGTACTCTTCCTCCAGGTGCAGACAACGCCGCCATGTCACGCAACATCGCGTTCCTGGGCAGCGCGTCGCTGTCGCGTGCGACAACCCGCGCCGCCGCCCCTCCCCCTCCGACCACGTTGCCACCGCCACGACCGTCCTCATTCTTCCTCCCCCTACGAACGTTGCCATCGGCTTTGGCAGTTCAAGGCATCAACTGATGTCACTGCAGTGCCTCTGACTGGGAGGTCCTAGGAGTTCAAGTCTCGAGGGTGGCAGGATTTTCGACACTAGCTAGATAGAACGAGTTCAGCCGCTGGCTGGAGAATTCTAGCGTCCGCCTTCTCGTTTCGGTAGTTCTCCGATCAACACGAAGGCGAATGCCGGAGCAGAACCCTAACAAACGGACAGCGAGCGATCTCCCCTCCCCGTTTTCCTTGTCATATCCTCAGCCCTTTCTTACAAATACTTGCATCCACTGCACTACCGCCAGACATGTCGGGAGCCGGTCTGGAGGTTAGAGCTGGTCCCGGCTGGGGCGGTGCTCTGTTGGTGGAAGATACCAGTTCGCAGAAATGTCCGCAAGCCGACGTGTCGGTCAACGCCGGATCTCGCCATCCAGCGGGGGAAGCTTCTTCTGTGATAAACACATGCCTCCCATGACAAACACACTACACATCCGGGACGAGGGACCACAGCAATTGCCGCGCCCGGAAACACGGAATTACAAATCAAAGCAATGCTGCCGCCGCCGCCGGCCCTTTGCCGCTTTTGTTGCGCCGCCATCATCGTGCACGTGGCCGCCGCCCGTGACAATCGGCACTGCCTCTGCCCCGCCACCACCGAGCCTCGTTGCCGTGGTGGTGGAGCGGGTCGGCGGGCTGCCCCGGTTGCTCGGGTTTTACGGCCACGCCGACGCCCAGCGGCGTCGCTGCTGATGCGCGTATGTGTATGTCCATTCTTACACGCAACTAAAGATAGCATTGAATCAAACGACGAACAAGATTAATATATAATTTTTATACACAACTTTAATGAATTAAATACTATTTTCTCCCAAGCAATAGTGTACACATACATTTTTACATTGCCCTGTATTGTTGGCGGACGCAACTATTATACGAGTAGCGAATTTATTGTCGCCGAGGCAATCGCGCGTAGCGAAGCGCGTGCTACTACTCTCAGCACTGTGCCATGTGAGTACAGGATTAGAACCCCTGAGCTACCGAGTGCGCGGCGACCCCCCCCCCCCGCCGCCACGGTGATGGCAACACTGAACATGAACCTGTGCTTGTTCGTGTGCATGTAATATTGCTGGGAAGTGTAAATATGTACAGTTAGTATTGAGAACATCAGATACTAGTGTTTTTTACTTTCTACCCTTTACTTCGTAAGAAGAGAAAATATTGTAATCTTTCGCCGGCGAATTTTAGACAAAAAAACTATTATCGAGCCCTGTTAACGAAAAAATGGAAAAATCTTGTTCATATATATATATATATATATATATATATATATATATATATATATATATATATAAAGTAGAATACTTCCTCTAACACGTGTAGCCAGTGTTGCCAAGTATAGCCAAAATCAGTGTTTTGCGTGTCCTTGATACCGAAAATCGATTGGTAGCAACACAAACAATCGTCAGTCCGTCCCTTTGTTGTGAACGCTAGTGCCTAAACCATTCAGTACATTTGCTACATACTGCTATTCCCCGATCAATTTAAAGGAACTTGAGATCCCCTGAATTTGACTCGGATACTTAGATTTTTGGAGGTACTTTTCATGAAGTTTTAAAAACATTTTCAAAATTTTCTCAAGAATGGCTTCAAATTTGTGATTAAACTTTGTTCTTGAATCCCTGATTTTTCAAAAATTGCAAAAATGCAATTTTTTCGGCCTCTTTCTACTACTATAATACTAACGATATTTTTTTTCCTGAATGAAATCTGTCTGGAAATAGTCATATACAATTTTTCGAAAATATGAGTAGTTTTTGCTTAATTTTGTGTAAAATACACGCAATTTTATTTTTAATTTATTTATTTATAACTTAATTATAATTATTCATTTATTTTTCACAAAAAAATGCTATATTTTTCTTTACATTTTCTCTTTGTATGTATCAAAGTGCGGTAAAAAGATTGGTGCTACTCGCATTACAGACGAACTCTTTGTATTTTTGAAAATTGCAAAAAATTAACATTTCAAAACTACGAAGATAGACATTTTTGCCTTAAACAAAATCTGCTCTGTAAACTCAGCTCTTTAAAAAATGGTTACTTACGATATTTTTGAAATAATGCAAGGAAGTATGAGCTGTTGTAGCACTACTAGTTAAGTGCAAAATTAGATTGGAAAACTATTAAAATGTATTAACGTCATTGAAAATTCGGAGTTTCATTAAATGGTAGTTCTGCAAATTGTTAATGCATTTTATTTAATAACGAGCATCATATTCCGTGTACCATATGTAATTGATATAGGGCCTGTGATGAGAAAATGATTGTATGTGAGTGTATCATTATATTGTATGAAAATTAATTGTATTACAGGTTGTGATGGCGATTAGACCTGGTGGAAACCAATGTAGAGCCATTTTGTTATTAAATTCAATCTTTTTCCCTCGTAAATAATGTTTCGTGTCAGTAGGGTACGGGTGTTAAATTATTTATATCTCCAATTTCTAAATTCCGTGATGTAATTTCAGAAAAGTCCCACGTGTTACATATACAATTACTTACATGATAAGTGCTCCATTAACCCATTTGGCAACACAGATTGTTGCCATCTTAGGAATTGATTTAACTGACGGCCTCATAAACGTGCGGCAATTGAATTGCGTTTAAAGGGATAATCGTAACAAGGTGCTGCTAATGTCTATTAATTTTATTTGTATTTTAACATTGTATTATTCTAATTGTGATGATATTCAATCATTGTGCATAATCAAATGTTTTAGTAATGAAGTCTGCCTGTAGTCTACTTCTGCACAAATGGTTGGTTCAGTATTGAAATTCATGATTTTAATCAAGGTTTATGATACAAAATAATCAAACTGTATAGAAAACTATGTTATGGATATTTTTTATGTTTAATTGTAATCTTGAAACAATAGTACTCATCCTTTATTTCTTTTTAGATCATATTTATTTTTGAAATCCAGAGTGTGAACCCTGGATTACCGGGAAGGTTGTCAGCAAATGATTTCCTGGATTAAACAGATTTCTCGTTCACTTTCGTGCAGCTCATGGCGGTGGCATTCGCTCTCCGAGCATGTTGATAAACGCACGAGTGCTTTGCCGAGTGATCAAGAGCTCGTCTTTGACGAAAATCGCCGGCAAAGAGGCCGGGAAACCGCCAGGGCAAGAAATATCCCTTCAGTTCAAGGTAAACCGTCTTTTTTAATGCTCTGATCAGAAAATATCGTTAATCGACGGGAAACCGCCGGAAAAAGAAAAACACCAACCGACGCCGGTAAAACGCCTCCACCGCCGGAGTCACCTTAACAACGACCAAGCAGCGGGCGCGGGGCCGTGTGAGACACCATTTGGAGATCACTACTGGAGGACGCCAACCTACAACCCCGACGCAAGAAGAGAGGAACTGCGGGTGATGCCAAGCGTTTCTGTAAACCAGAACCAACTTCCTCAAGGCTCATTCCTTTCCATCACATCCTCTCATCAAAATGGCTCTCCCATAACTTCGGCGACCGACCCACCCACCAACACAGCTCCTATCCCACAACAGACAACTGAACAATCTTTCCAGCTAGCAAGCGGCAAATACGTTTGAAAAGATCCTGGCCCGTACGCCCCCCTGCCACCAACACGGCCAGCAGATTATCTCCTCTAAGCACCCCAAACAACTCTGACCAAACGATTACATCCACTGACGAAACGACAAATGCTACTGACCAACAAACTGCACAGACAGCAAACAACCCACCACCAAACCCCAACCCTCTAGACCCAAAATTGGTTCCATCCAGGACTGACCAACACCACGAGACTCTTTGCCGACCTCCAGACTATAGCCCCAAATGGGTTTCTTGTCAGAAGCGGAAAGAAAGAGCTAATCCTCCAACCCAAGACACAACTGGCCCACGAGACTCTTCTCCGGACACTTGACGAAATCGAAATTACCCCAGCACTCAGGACACAGTTTTTCACGAATAACCTGGCTTACCACCACCAACGGACTACTGAAGAAAGATGCGAGAAACTGGTAATTAAAGGAATTTTGTTTAACACACCCCTGACAGACATTACCTACGAACTGAAATGCTTCAAGTACCCTATCCATCACATCCAAGACGAAACCAGGACAACAGATTAATAGGACTTGGGTCTTATTTAATTAAAGGACATGACAGACATCAAAACTAACATCAAACACTTACTGCATCATAAAGTGACCATCCAAGACTACAGACAAAATGACAGAATTCCCTGATGCAAAAAATGCCAAATGTACTTCCACACCAAACACTACTGCCACACACCAACAGTTTGCGCCAAATTCGGCGAAAATCACCGTACTTCGGAATGCCTTAATAACTTCTTTAAATATGCCAATTGCTCACGCGACCACTCCGCCTACTCACAAGACTGCCCCATTCTCCTCGAAGCCAAAGAAGACAGACAATTCTAGCAACAAGTACAGACCACAGACAAAGACAACAGCAGACAGGATTTAAATCAAATGAATTTCCACCACTTCGCCAACCAGCAGCACGACGAAACTACAACAAACTTACGCCAGCAAAACTCATTCTCTGCTTCAAATTCCAAACTTTCAGATATTATCTTTTATCTAATTACGGTAACGTATAATCTACTAATTGTATTAAACAGTTGCAGCTTAAGTTGACGAAATTCTACGTAGCCACATTGCCAAATTTCGTAAGTACTAGCTCCATTAGAATTGTGCGTAGCATACCTTCTAGTTTTTGCATTGAATCTTGATTTTTAACTTATTTAATACACATCAATTTAACACTTTTAAAATACAAAGCTAGGTTTTGTTGCTCTTATCTGGGTTTTCTTGTATTTATTTCAATTTTATCACGTACATTAAAACGCATTCGTGACATGGCTACTGTTCGTTCTACTCTCTTTACTCTCTACACTCTCAAAGCCGACCTTCTGAAAGCCTTCACACACATAAACAATAATTTAGATCAACATATCCGAAGGTTGGAAGAGGTCGTTCTCTACACAGACGGTTGGGTACAAGTCGGCAACATTGCGAATAATACCAACCGTACACCCGTGACTGTACAAAAGACACAGACACCGCATCCAGTCACAACTCAAAACAAATTTAGTGTTTTAGATTATGAAACAGATTTTCCTCGCCTTCCTGATCCTCACCACCCTTCTCTACCATCGACAAATACATGCACAAACCAACGCAAACAGGCTAGGAAGCGCGTCGAAACCAAAACACGTAAAGCTGCGCATCCTAGCTCACTTGAAAACAAAGACATTCCTACTGAGCCTAAAAAACAGGTACTTATTTTAGCTGACAGTCATGGCCGCCATCTTTCCTCCATTCTCAGTAGGAAGTTACTCTCCAATTTCTCAGTCTCATCTATTTTTAAACCTAACGGGAGGTTTGCAGATGTGACTGCAGAATTGGACACCCACACAAAAACAATGACCAATCAGGACACAGTCATTATCATAGGAGGGCAGAATGACATTAACTTGGGCGGTAACTTTACACCTGAACAACATGTTAACAAATTACAATGTGCCGCCCAAAATACGAACATTGTAGTCTCGACTCTGCCCTTCTGGTACAACAGACCAACACTATGCAGCGAGATTAAGCACGCAAACCAACAATTGAAACTGCAGCTGAGAGAAACAAATGTCACACTTTTTGAAATGAATTTCCTCTCAGCAAAACACTTCCCCCGGCATGGTCTTCACATGAACCTTGCTGGAAAACATGCAGTCGGTAACAAACTTGCACAATACATCATCAACTCCAGTCCTACGCAGTCTCCTGCCAAAAATCCGTCCCTTTCGCCTTCCTTACGTTCTCCACCCCCCACCCTTATTTCGAACCCTGTTGCCTCTTCCTCTGAACCTACTCCCGTCTCTCCCATTCCCACTACCAATTCGTCTTCATCTGATGCCCCATCTTCCTCACAACCTGTCACTGCCCGGACACACTACAACCTTCGACCACGCACTCGAGGTAAAAATGGAGTAAATATATAGCAACTACAGTCAGATGCAGCAGAAAAACATTCGTGTAGGTACTTGCAAAAAATAAACATTCTTCACCATAATGTTCAATCCCTTTCAAATAAAACTGAATTTATCGAGGCAGCTCTACAGAGCGATCTAAATCAAACGGACGTTCTTTGCTTTACAGAACATTGGTTATCTCCTAATGAACTTAGCATTTTCCAAATTCCAAACTTTTACCTCGCAGGCTTTTATTGTAGAGAGAGAGAGAATCGCATAAAGGTCCTACGTATGGTGGTTCTTGTATTTACGTTAGAAATAATATTGATTCTATCCCCTTGGCAGAATTAAATGTGTATTCCATTGAAAATATTTTCGAAATTTCTGTTATACATCTTACTTCACTAAAAGTGATAATACTTTGCATTTACAGACCTCCAACAAAGAGAACTGCAGATTATATTTTGTTCTTAGAAAACCTGGAGATAACACTTAACAAAGTCAGCAATCGCTCTTTTGAATCCATTGTTGTATGCGGAGATTTTAACATTGATTTTCTGGTCGAATCTTGAGAGAAAGAAAAGTTTCTCAATTTAATTAATTCCTTCAATTTAGACATTACAATTAATGTACCTACACGAATCACACAAAATTCGATGAAGGCAATTGATCAAATTATAATTAACAAAACTACTATTCGATATGAAGTTGAAACAAAAGATTTAGGATACAGTGACCACGATGCACAAATTCTTACCATTATAAGAAATGCGATCACTGACACAATAAATAATACACGTATGACTAGATTGTTTACTAAAAGTAAAATTAAATTATTCATAGACTACTTGATGCAGGAGTCATGGGAAGCGGTTTATAATACTGTTGATACAAACGAGAAATATAATTCTTTTTTTCAACTCTTTCAATTCATTTTAACACTTGCTTTCCTCTTCAAAAACGAAAATTAAATATTTCACGGAAAAGCAATTCTTGGATAACACAAAGGATTAGGACATCTTGTAAAAACAAGCGAATTCTTTCTTTCATTTCTAAACGTCATGACGTATCTCAAGATTTCCTTATCTACTTTAAAAAATACAAAACATTGTTACGAAAAGTCATAAGGCAGGCAAAAATCATGAAAAATGATCAGGATATTTTGAACTCAAATAATAAAACAAAATCAATGTGGAATATAATAAAAAATACTACCAAATCAACTAGAAAACCCGTAGAGAATGTTGTTTAAAATATAACGATATAAATGTCAACGATCCGGCAACAGTGGCTAGTCTCTTTAACCAATACTTTTCGAGAATTGCTGCCGATCTCACTAAGGGTCTTCAGGCACAAAATTCAAAAACAGACAGTGCACCCAAAATTTTAGACACAATGTTCGTTTCAGAAACTTCTTCCTATGAAATTCTCAAAATAATCGGTAAACTAAAAAATAAATATTCGTCCGGTTTAGATGAATTCCCAGATTCTTTGTTAAAGACTTGTGCGTATGCCATTATACACCCGTTAACTCATATATTTAATGCATCTTTATGCACTGGAACGTTTCCAGATATTTTCAAAACAGCTAAAATTAAGCCGCTCTTCAAAAAAGGCAACAAAAATGAAATTCAAAATTGTCGGCCCATCTCTCTTCTATCAGTTTTTTCAAAAATATTAGAGAGACTTTTTTACGTACGAATGGAAACCTTTCTCACTAAACACGACGCGCTTTCAGGTTGCCAACATGGATTTAGAAAATCAAAATCAACGGAAACAGCTATATTTTCTTTTCTTAAAGATGTCGCCTCATCATTAGATCAAAACGAGGCACCTATTGGATTATTTTTAGATCTCTCAAAAGCTTTTGACATCATTGATCATGACATTCCACTTTCAAAATTACCTTCATATGGCATCCGTGGTATTGCTCTAGATTGGTTATGTTCGTACCTTAAACAACGATCTCAGAAAGTTGAAATACCTTACTGGAATGATGGAACATTACGTACGCACCTTTCCGACTCTTTGCCCATTGCATGTGGAGTTCCTCAAGGATCGATTTGAGGCCCTATTCTGTTCCTACTTTACGTAAACGATATGCCCTCGACGATTCGAAACGAAAGAACAGTTCTCTTTGCGGATGATAACATCCTTTGCAATAAAGGAACCGTAAATAGTACAATATCAGATGCTTCAAATTGGTTCCGAAATAACAAATTAATAGTAAACGAAAAGAAAACGGTTTTAATGCAGTGTTCCATTTCAAATAAACAATTCTGTGCTCCATTGAAAATGAACAGTGTACCATTGACTGATGTTAAGGCAACAAAATTTTTAGGTCTCTCAATTCAGTCAAACCTTTAATGGAACGTCCATTTAAATGAATTGAACACAAAATTAAGTTCATTATGCTACGCGTTCAGAATTCTTGTAAATTCAGTCAGCCTTCATACTGCTCGTTGTGTATACTTCGCGAATGTTCATTCCCGCCTGAGATATGGCATAATATTCTGGGGAAATACATCTTATAGCTCCCAGACTTTGATTACAAAAACGAATTGTACTGAAATTAACAACCAAATCCCACCACGTGATTTTGTAAGCCTATCTTCATTAATCTAGGAATTCTACCATTACCGTGTCTTTTTATTTACTAGTGGTTTTTGTAAAAATGACTTGCTTAAGGGCGGGAATATATTTCAGAAATGTCGAAGTCTATTACTATAACACTCGGACGTAGTATATTCCATCAGGTGGACAGTATCAACAGCTCTCATTCAAAAAATTCCACATACAATACATGTACATTATTTTACAACACTGCCAGATGACATTAAACGATTAAATTCGATAGAAAAGTTTAAATCCCAAGTGAAATCGTTTCTGCTGCATAACTGTTTCTATACAATTAGAGACTATACTGAGCATCACAAGAAAAGCAACATTAATTTTAACAATGATACATAATGCATTAATTACCATTTGGACTGTATAAATGAGTATAAACAACCTGTAACAACTATTGTACTGCAGCTTCCGGGTCAATGACCCCCATCTCGATCAGGTTTTTCGTCCAGTTTCCCTGATCCATTGGGCAAATGCTGAGATGGCCCCTTGTTTTGCTTCTGGACAGAAATGTAACTTCATTTTCTGTGCACGTCTTCTAGAATTCAGTGGGAAATACAATTATTCAAATTATCGTTTCCACATTGTCGCGGCAGGAAGTAATAAGAGCCAAAATTTATTGCTTATTTATCCTTGAAAATAGATTTTATTACATGGGAGTTTTTTTGTTTTTTTTTTCTTTTAAAATTCAAAATTTATTGCTTATTTATCCTTGAAAATCGATTTTATTAGAGTTTTTTTGTTTTTTTTCTTCCTTTCAAAATTCAAAATTTATTGCTTATTGATCCTTGAAAATCGATTTTATTACATGGGAGTTTTTTTGTTTTTTTTTTTCTCCTTTTCAAAATTCAAAACTTAAGTAGTATATGATTTAGTGTAGGGATCACAGAATTTTGAAAATGTGCACACAATTCACTTTTTCCCATAGCCCGTCATACGCAGTTTTTTAACTGTTTTTTGACGTAAAATAAATAAAAATAAATAAAAATAAATAAATAAATAAACAAC